>JAPYYX010000927.1:0-63032 GCA_030522605.1 Cremastinae sp. B BG-2022a
TTCAGAACCCTTTCAAAAGTCTAGAAAGACAGAAATTCGCAAATTTTCGTTCTGAAAATACTTTTGACATTGATTGTACGTATCATTCCTCCTTAAAAACCTGACGATTCTTATTGTTAGTTGTTCATATCCTTATATAGACCGATTCGTCAATTAGAGGATGACAATTGTGGGAAAATTCAACTGCATCGCTCGAACGATCACGAAGTGACATTTTCTGATGACTACATACATTACACATTGATTCCAATAAAATAATAATTATTTGAAAAATCAGATATTATATTTCGTGTATTCATTACACTTTTCTGTTATGTATCTCCGAATATTATTTACGTTTTTCCTAAATTCCCGATGAGAATTTTTCATTTTAGATATTATTTGAACAAAAATATACTAAATTAATTTTTCTAAATTTTCGAAATCGTCTTTTTTTATACTGAGTGCATATTTATACTTTTTAGTATTATTCAACACCACATACTTTTATAATTTCTTTTTATGTCGATTCCATTTAAAAAATTTTTTTTATTCTGAAATATTTGATACTTTATTAATGAAATCAAAGTTAAGTATGGATTTGGCACGGAAGAGCCCGTAAATTTTTACGTTACGTTATACATTTGAGAAGAGGAGAAGAAACAAATTTACGTACGCCCGAATGCGTGATAAGAATTTATATCGTCGCGCGATCTCGTGACGTTGATGGCATCTCTTCTTGCTCATCCATGAATATAGTTATACATATGGAAAAGTAAAAAAAAATCGCGTAGCGGCGTGACCGTCAGAAGATGTATACTCGCGACGCCGCGGACACGAAAAAGTGTTTCACGCTCTTTCATCCCCCTTCACTTCGACAAGAAAATGAAAGGAAGAAGAAAAATTTCGTCAAACCTGCGGCCGGCAGGACGCTTAATAATTTTGCGAGAAGAAAAGAAAGCCGCGAACGAACGTGAGCATCGAAATACTCCGAAATCCGACACCGTCGAATATTTAAAAAAAAAACAAATAAAAGGACCGAAGGGAAAAAATGAAAATTCAGCTCTCCGCACATATCTACAACACAAAAATTCTGAAAATGAAGAAATTTTTATAAAAAAATAAAATTATTTTGTATTTTTCGTGCATTTTACTGTACAAAAATTGACGTATGTAATTAAAAAGTATTAATTTAACGTTTTCGTTAAATTATTATAAGAAATAAATTATTATAAGAAAAATAACTTCGAATAAAAAAAAAAAAAATTTTCACTAATCGTTATAGTTAATGATTCAGAGAATTCATTAATTCATTTTAGATAAAACGAGACTCCGCGATGATATATTGCGAAATACAGAAGCCGCTTTTGGTAGGAGAAAACAGACGAGAGCGAGAGTGACTCGGAGGAGAGAAATTAGCTGGACGAGGCAAAATGTAAGACCTCCGCGTGAGAAATCGTCCTAATCGGTTCAATGTCGAGACTGACCGAACTCGAAGCGTCTCGAACCCTTTCACCGTCGCGGAGCGCCACGTTGATATCTCACCATTCCACAAAATTATGCGTATATTTACACATATTCAGAACAGCCGAAAATCGTCTGGGACATACGTATACAATTATATTTTGAAACATTTTAATGCGTTTCTCGGGGCTTAAAAAAATCTTTTTGAAAATTAGAGTATTTGTGAGTCAACTCGATGATCACTCCGGTCGAGCATGAAATTAAAAAAAAATAAAACTCCATTAGAAAAAAAAATTCTACGAGCAAGAGAAACGAGTACGAGTAATGGGTTTCTCAATCTATTCAAATATAGATGACACTTTGTAGGATGTTTCGCTTTTTACGGTCCAAAATGATGCAGTTACATGATTTATCTCATGAATACGCATCGTTAAAATTATATTATCCGTATTACATACGGTATTCAGCCATAAACAGGTTTTCCGACGAGAAATTTTCTTCTCGCTGCTCTTGGATTCTGATTCTTCCAAAATATTAAATCCGAATTTGAAAGTCATTAGAAGCAAAAAAAATAAATAATTGGACGACGAGAGGAGAAAATAAAGCCCCTCGGGGCTTCCTTTTCGAAAGAGTGCACATGGAAAAAATGTCATCGACGTTTTTTCATGTTTCATCGAGGAGAGAGTAAAGAGCGAGAGAAAAAGAGGAATAAAGGGAATCGCGTGGTTGCCAGAATCCGAAGGAGTGCCCGTGTAAATAAAAGCGTACATTTATCGTGTAATAAAGTTCATAACCGTAACGAGATTTATATGATAGTTTACATGCTCTCCGCTCAAATGAAATAGTGTAACAGGTACGAGATACATAATACGTGCTTTTACTCGGGCCAATAAGTCACTCGTGATCCGACGCACTATCCTAGCACGTGATTTAATCTCGTAAAAGTGTCCGACACGGCGAAACGTAAACTTTATTGCATGCAAAAAAATTAATAGCCACGAATGGCAAAAAAAAGATCAATAGAAAAAATAACAATAAAAATTTTTGTATTGGAAAGGAACTCGTTTTTAACTTAAGTCATAAAAAGAATATTTCTAACATGGGGTACACGTATATTTAATTATATATAAATAAAAGTTGACGTTTCCAGTGAAACAGGTGCAAAAAACGATCTTCATTGTATATGCAACAGATAATTTTTTTACAATTTTTCGAGAGCAAAAAGTTTCAGAATTCGATTTATATCAAAAATATTTATTTTTTATAAACTGTTCAATATTTTAAGAAGTTTAATTTTTAGTGCCCTCAAAGCACAGTTTAGTTATTTAAAAATGAAATTCATCCACAGTAGCGCATTGAGAATAAATGAGTGAAAAGAATTGCGAACGGTTTTTTAACTTTTTTACAAAATACGGATCAATGATTCACGTCATAAATTGATAGCGATAAAATTAATCGTGTGCGTGATTTGTTTAGTATGCAGAAGTCGAGTCCTCAATGACACCCACTCGGGAGCGTATTTTCCCGTGGGATGATAATCATTAATGACGCGTCGTTGATTTCCGGTGTAATTCTTGTTCACGATTCCACAATCCGTGCGTTAGGCGCGGTAATTTAAGGTATCGTTAAAACACAAAACGCTTTGAAATAAATTTACTTGATATTTTTTCAAAATTTCTCTAACACGCTATCAACTGTATTTAAAACTATGTGTAACTTTATTTGTATAATTTGATGCATTAATTCTCAAAAATAACATTTTTTAAAGCCTTTCTTATTACGTACATTTTTCCATGTCATTTTAAATATCATTCAAAATGACAAAGTAAAAATGACAGCTTTTGTTAACAGCAAAATAAAAAAAGCTTCCACTCAGCAATTTATTACACGAAAGTCACTCTTGTCACAAATGGTATGGCCCTTGCATCCTAAACGTAAAATTTCTTTGCGTAATTTCAAGAGGAAATTCGTAATTTTTTTCATTTTATATCGTTAAAATTCTTCAAGAAATATTTTTGTATAAAATTTTATGCTTATTCCTATAAAAAAGCTGGTGACGAAGTTGAGGTCGTAAACTCTGGTTCATTGAACTCGAAAATGTTTTTTTTTATTCGCACCGCATGTTGCCCACGATTTCCATAAACCTTGACTCGATGTACGATGGCGTTTCGCTCCGAATCTTAAATCGCGAAGAAAATTTAAAAATGCAGGAATAAGGGAATCCAGAGTCGCGGTGGAGATTCTAATAAAAAATATTTACGGCAATGTCAACTGCAATACTACGAGGCTTCGTTGCTCTCATGCTCTATATACTTATTTTATTTTGATACAGGCGAATCGAATTTTTCACTCGTATTCAGAAAATATTTTAACAAATGTTTATCCATATTCAAAACGTTGGACAAAATATTCCGTAAAATCAAAAAATATATCTAAAAATTTTCTTATTTATTATTACACATTAGTAATATTTTATAATATTTTTTCAGATCCTCTGGACTGCGCTTTCGGTCGCTTTGGGAGTCGAACTTCGAGGTGATCTCGTCAAAGGGACTCCGTGCATAAAAAAATATCATCAACTTTATTGTCCAACTGCTGGAAAAACTTATCCAACGTATGGATTGTTTTTTGCTTTTACACGTTTCCAAAAGTTTCGCTTAATTTTTATTAATCAAATCTTAAATAACGAAAGATTAAATTAGTAGTTGAAAATGTGACATCCCATGTCACAGCACGAAACGATAAGACTCAAAATTTCTCAAATATTAAGTTCAAAAATATAACAATTAGTTCACTCATTCTCTTCTACTGAAGACTTGCAGCTCAAATGGAGATAATAACGTTGCAAAAGTTCACGGCAATAATGCACTTTATATTCAATAATCACTATTTTGTTTTAGCGATCGGATAGAACACTTTATTGACGAGAACAAAGCTCTGATGAAGAGAATGTACGGTGTTTTCGAGATGGATGAAGATTTCGGTCCACCGACTCACTCGCCTGGGAAAAGAAGAAGAAGAAGAAACGCGAAATTTGGTCCACCGGATGGCGGTCCAACATTTGAATTTTTGGAGAAAGATCAACCCAGTTTTATGGAATTTGGCGATTCTTACTTCGATAAAGTTCGAAAACCACGACAAACCGTCAATACTGGCAAGGAGAGCGAAAGGTATACAGAACCATCTCATTTTGCTTACCGACTAACAAAAATTCATTTTAAAACAAATTTGATAGCTATATAATGATTAAAAATTACGTATGTCTCAAAATTCACAGGATAAATAATATTTTGTTATTAATTCTAAAAATTGTAATACTACATTTTTGATATTTACTAAATTTTCAAATTGAAAAGCATTTCCTCACTCAGAATAGAATTGTTTTTCTACTCCCAATTTGAAAGTGTTTGTACGTAAGTATCTTCACATGCCCATATTAATCGAATTCATTTAAAAATTGGAAAAATGACGTTCTATCATTATGGAACAATATTTAAAAAACTCGATATAAATAAATAAAAAAAATTAAAGTGTGCATTTCAAGAGAGGTCATTTGTGTGAACGTTTGTAGCTCAAATAAAAGAAATCGCATTAAAAAATTTCTTTCGTATTTTTTATTTTAATTTTGATATTTTACAGAATTGACGCTTGTGAATCGAAAGCGGAAATCGTCACGCCTTTTTGGGCGAAAAACAGCGCAGCCAAGACTCGCGCAATTGTAAATACTCAACATTTCGAACAAGCGATTCATCAGGAAATGTGCACGTGAGTTTTTTATTCATTCTCAAATTTTTAAACTAGGTGCCTACGTCAAAAATGTAAAGTATTCCAAAAACTATAAATACACAGAGGATTTTCTTACTCGTCAAGTACGTCAATTTAATTTCGTATTCATTTTACATCTGCAATAGTTTTGAGTCACTGTACAATAAAATTTGTAAAACTTTTGCATTTGTCATTCTGAGTTGTTACGTATGTACATAAACTTAACGAAGAAGTTGAATGTTTGTTTGCTGTTCAATTACTCAACGATAAAGCAAGCGAGAAATCAATAAAACATTGCATTTACCATTTTTACTATTTGCAAAGGAAAACATTTTCATTTGATTTTTTAAAATTGTTTACGATTTCGTTTTTTATCTTTACCTTCCTTAACTTGCGAAAAATTTTTGGTAAATTTTAAGTACAGTTTCCTCCCCTGCGATACTCACAGTAACTTCTGAAAAAATTGTAAGCAGAAGTTGTTTCTGTTTTTTTCTATATCACCGTGTAAAAATTAATTTTTTTAATAATGATATTTTTGCAATAGGAAAACTCAGACGAACCGTTGCCACGGGGATTGCGGTTGTGAGCAAAAGTACAAGTGGCACAGACTACTTGCTTACGATCCAGACGACGATTGCAAAGGGATTTTCATGGATTGGTTTATTTTTCCTTCTTGTTGCGTGTGCAGATGCGATCCAACGACGACAGCGAGTAGAATTTTCACACCAAAGAGTCGGAACTGAAAATTTCACGTGCTTTTTAGTAGAAAAATAAATCCAAGAGATACTTTGCTCGGAGCTTCCGCAGAGAAAGGAAAACGAAAATGGGAAAACTCGCGTCGCAAATATTTTTCTGAAAAATTATCGCGCGAGTCCAAAGAGTACAAGAAAAATAACGACCTATAGACGGATATGGAAAATATTCCGCGGGTATGATTTTCCATGCACTTTCGTTTAATCGATTATTCGTTTTGGAAAAAGTGCAACGGAAAAATCGTCTTTTCGCGATTGTGCAGAATCATCGCTCAGCGTAGATGAATTTTCAGACGAACTGAAGAAGTTGAGAAAGATATTAGAAAATGTTAATATTTTTTAAACGCCTGCATGCGTAGAATTATCATATATTTTCAACAAAAAAACTCAAATTTTTATAATAATTTCTCTTAGATTTTCGAGATCTTGAATTTTTTTAAGAAACGAATTTTCTAATCTGAGATCTCGTGAAAAAAAAGAAAGTGTAATTATCATTGTCAATTTGTAGATTAGTGTTTTTTTAATAAATATCAATTTCTAAAAAACTTTTCTTCGTGGGTTTTCTTCACTTGTGTAGGAAACGAAATTGTCTCTTAATCGACCATCTAATAATTATTATTTCATTATAATCATTTCAAGCAACGAAGCTTGATGCTCGTAAAATCGAGAATATGAAATATAATTGGGATCGCGGCGACAAGTTCGTAGCAACCTTGACCGAGGAATTTATTTTTGCTGCAGCAATATTTGTCACTTCGGCCATAAAATTCGAGAGATAACTTGCGCATGTTTTCTTATCCTGCAATCTTTTTTTTCGTGATTCTCCTTGTTGATTATCCAAGTGATAACGTACCTTTTGTCAGCAAATTTTAAAAAAGTTGAATGTAAAAAGTAATCGATTCAAAAAATCGTCATCGATTCATAAATATTTTTGAAAACCTTTGACCATCGATAACCGTCCGATGATAAATTCACTTCGATTCGTGTTCTCTTACCACATGTTGATGAAAAAATCTTGTACTACAAGTGATAAAGCGACTTTCTATCTGTCGGTAAAACAGCCACGAACTTTGATTTCTTTGAAAGTAAAAAATTTTTTCTTCTACAAATTTTTTAGTTACGTTCTATTTTGATTCTACGATATTTCCCATTCATCATTATTTTTATTCGATCGCGATGATGTGTGCAAGTCAATGATTATGTCATCCTCGATAGTTGGACAATTGTAATACTCAGAGAGATGATATCATTACGATCATTGCGGAATGAGTTGCATAACCTTGACCAGAAAATTATCATACTCGTACCTGTGGCTAGACGCGCAGTTTCTAAACAAAGATTATATACCAAAGGGAAACATGTGAGCTGAAAACGAATTTTTCCTTCCGCTCCGTTGAAGATTCCGCGTTATGAAAAATTCAAAATTCTGATTGAATCGACGCAGATTAATTTCCCATGACGGAGAGAAAAATAATTGTGACAAGGTGAAGACATTTTTATTGACATTTCAACTGAAATACTGTGAGTCAGATCTGATCTACACTTGTGCTCAATCAGGACCTACGTCCTCGAATCTTTTTTTCAGGGCAAAAATAAAAACAGTATAATTTGCTGATTTATACGATCAGAGAAATTTTCTACATCTTATAATATAATTTTTTTGATGTGCGAATTCAAGCACACGTCTCTATTTCTGACTTTTTTTATTGCTATGTTTAAAAAAAAATAGCTAAGCCTCTCGAGAAGGAAAAATGAGGAAAGAAAGTTCGCGAAGCTTCGGATTGGCCGCGATTCTTAACAACTGGACGGATTTCTGATAAGCCACGTTTCACGTGAATACATCGATTCTTTTTCCTTCTCTCCATTTCTTGCTTACGCCTTCAGCGTATAAAAACGAGCGAGACAATAATAAAGGTGACAGACTCTCGAAGAGTGCATCGGTAAAAATAAAAAAAAACGAATGATGAGTCGTTAAATGTATAACTATAAATAATAATAATTACAATGATAGAAATAAAGATATCAATAAAATAACTTAGGTCCGGTTAGAGAAAATAGAAAGTGAAATCGATAAAATGCTTTTTTTTTCTTACAATTAGAGGAAAGAACATTTTCATGGAAGAATGAAAATAAAAAATGGGCAGTTTTCTTCAAGTTTCTTCGAGAATAATTCTTAAATTCTCTCTGGTTATTCTTACAATTAGTCAAAAAATAAAACATTAATTGTTTCGTTTTTTCTTCAGTAATACAATATATTTGTTGTGTTGTATATATATTATGGGTGTAATAAAATTTCTCGTGTGACGGTAAAAATTTCTATAGACACTTTGCAAATCCGACGTTTTTGTACCTTCGGTGCAGTCACGATTCGCAATTACACTGTTCCTGTTGCTTTTTTTTCCTATTCTACCAGGCTTACAATATTCTTGTATCGAGATTTGAACAAACACATCCATATAATTACTAACATTAATTTTTTCCGTTGGAGAAAAAAAATGTTCAGCGCTAGAGATAAAATTTATGAGTTAGTCACGATTCAAAAAAATCTGGATTAAGTTACTTCCCTTTTCGTAAAAATTAAGAAAAAAAAATTGCTCTCGTCTTGACGATCGCATTTCTTTTTTGTTTGTTCCTTATTTTATCGATTGGTGTGTGTGTGTTTTTTATTTTCGTTTCGTCACGAATTAGAAGAACGATCTGACGGTCGGTGAAAGGAGAAGGACGAGGGAAGCGACCGTACACGCCTGGAACAATTGCATTCTGGAAATTGAACTGGCACCGTTGCAATAATCCGAGTTACAGATGTGACAAGACTCGATCGTCACTTGACTCTGCGTCGCGGTGTGAGGACCGCAAGGACCGCTGGATATGTCCCGCTCGTCAGGATTTGGCACCGCGCAAGAGCGTACCACGACGAGTTTTCCGTTTTCTGCATCATCGAAAAGACATTTTTAAATCAACACACAAATTTCAAAAAAACATATCCACTAATTTAAACTGACAAAAAATAAATATTGTATGAATTTTTATATTTTTGGGTCATTTGAAAAATTTTAACGATATGAAGTTTCACATTCAAAGTTTTCATCTCATTTTTTCATATTAATAAATAATTTAATGAGAGAATATTTACAACTATAATTTGTCAATGCAATATTATTTTCAATTTAGATGGATTTAGCTGTATACATGTTATTTTTTGATTAAAAGGAAAAGTTATTATTGATTTTTTTTACTGATACAAGAAGCGGAAATGGTGAATAGGAATGGAGAGGGGAAGTTCATTTTTGCGTATTACGATGAAGTCTCGGGTGTGGCATTGTCCTTGGGATTCACCTAGCACGTTCTACAAGCTAATTATCGTAATTTGTCCCGCTCCATCTTTTATACACACGTTCCCAGTCATGTGCGTTATTTTATTCTCATTCGCGTACATTTAACGCGAGCTCAGAATGACGGAGACGTGCGAGACACGCGATGAGTCATGTTTTGAGTCTGTCAGTTTTATGCTTCAAGATCGAGAGACGGAGAAGCAAAAATAAAGTGTTTTTTTTTTTCATAAATAACGAAAGTCTAAAAAACAGAGTTTCATTTCGGTCAATCGTCCAACCAAACTTTAGTGAATTCCTAGTCGTTTTCATCGTTATTGACCGATATTAATATTTTTATATTCATCTCTTGGCAATTTTGTTTCAAGAAATTTTTACGACTGCTGTTCCCTCGCTCTGTAAGCGTCTTGGGTAATTTTGAATCATTTTTATTTTTGTTCTATTCTTTCAGACCTCGAGAAATCAATTTCTTGGCTCGATGCACTTTAGGTGCAGCAAGTCGGGACTAGAATTACGTTGCATAATTGTTGGTCTGAGTGGTGATAAAAAAGAAATTGTTTTTAGGATGCAATTGTTTGAGGTTGAACGATTTTTCGGGTAGATCATCTCATTTTTATTATTATTATTATTGTTATTATTATTTATATATTGTCGAAGCGAAAGTTTTTTTTTTATATAGTAAGAAAAAATTACCTCTCTGAACAATCTTTTTGCAAACGTGTTTCTCGTTGTATCCGTAAGTATTTTGGGATGCGCTTGCCTCGCAATCTCTCGTGTGGAAATTCTTATTGTGCTGAGTGATGTTCATAGGGTCCCCGCAATCATTGCTCAGATTTGATGTGCATACCCAACACTTCACGGCCGAGCCTGTAAAAAAAAATTTTTAAATTAAGACACAAGTTTTTATCTAGTGTTATGTAAATCTGCAATGTTATTTTTTTATGCTAAACACATAAGTGAACAATTCTAAAAGCAATTAAATTTTTCACACGTCGAGTGAAAAATGTC
This sequence comes from Cremastinae sp. B BG-2022a, assembly GCA_030522605.1. NCBI lineage: Eukaryota > Metazoa > Arthropoda > Insecta > Hymenoptera > Ichneumonidae > Cremastinae sp. B BG-2022a. The sequence continues at coordinate 10,298 of JAPYYX010000927.1, forward strand.
CAAGCTATTTGGTAACGAATAGACAAAAATTAAGTCTTGCCGAGAAAATATGTTTATTTTTTACTTTTAGTGTTTTCCTAGCACAACACTTAGTCATTGCGCAATACTCTTTTTCGTTTATCCTTTCCATTTTCTAAATGAAAAGGTAAATAACTCTAAATAATAAAAATAAGAAAGAATTTTTTATTTGAAATCCTCAATATAGAGCTGGATATTTCAAAGAGTATGATAAGGTTTTTTTAACATTATGATAAAATCATTTTCAAAAAATCCTTTCCAAATTTGCTTTACAACCAAGCAAATGAAAAATTATTAATTTTATGTGCAAACCGAAAATTGTGCTCAAGAACGTAAATTATACTAATTTTAAATTACGGTCATTTAAAAAAAATTATAATCGTGACACTTTCCTATAAAACCATACTGGAAAAAGTTTTCCCAAGATTTCCAATGCTTTTACCCATTGAATGCATAAATTTGTTTATTTTCTTTCTTTCGGCCTGAATTTTAAGTCTGGAAAGCTCGCGGATACTTTCGGATAGTTGCTCGATTATTTCGAGACACCTCGTGCATACACAAACGCGACGTAATAGAAGCATGTTACGCAAACCCGCATTTTGTGTCGATATTTTACGATGCGAGCGTATCTATGAGATTCTACTATGGCCAGTCGAAAATAACCGGTTACCAGAATTCTACGTAGCGCGTAGCCTTCGGGAGTTTTCCCAACAAAATCTACTTTGACATTTTCGAAGGTAAAGACAATGGAACATGAAGGAATAAACAACGGTTCCAAAAAGTGAAAACAACTCACCGAACTGAATAAAAACATTGAAATTCGAATGTCAAAAATGAGGACACCGTAATGGAAAAAATTTGTGACAATCGGACACGTCGCATCAAATACGTGTAACAAATTTTCTATGGGAGAGTTTCCTCATTTTAGTTTTTAGTCATGGTCAGCGACTTCAAAAAAAGTCGCACGACGATAAGGAATTTAAAAGCAACAAAAAAACTCGTAGGCTTTAAAATAACAATTTTGAAATAATAAGAAAATGAGCTCGAGGGCAATTTTCGAAGGATGGAAAAGAGACGAAGGAATGGAGAAAAAAAAATTGACGCTCGAGATAACAACAGGTGTCGAGAGAGCCTCTGATCTCGAATCACGCACGCCATCGCCGGGTCTCGGTAATACACCCAGAGCAAGAAACCAGGAAGTTAATGTAAAAAAGTCGGTAAAACGCGCGGCGTAAAAATGAAAACATAATTCTCGACGTTTTCCATTCGTTTGTTTTTCCCTCCCAGTAAGTATACAAAAATTGACCAATGTTTTTTTTTCAATGACATGAAATTCCGGCGTGCCTTCCTGCTTCGGATGACTCAAACACGGGCTCGATAATGATTCAGACTCATTAAAAAAAATTGTTATTGAATTCAAAATATATTGTACACGATTGTCGAACACGAATGAACGCAAAACACAAAATTTTCTGTGACTCATAAAGTACAAAAATAATACACGCAGAAAGTTTGCAAAAATAATTGTGTCGTAAGATTATTTAAAATAAAAAAGGAAATGATTAATTCGACCATTGCTCTTTCTCTTTCTCAACAGGTGGAACTGTAATCAATAAAAATAAACGCAGGGGTTTGCCCAGCAGCATAAAATCCTAGGGAACTTGTATTATTACGTGATCCTGTATTTATCGCTCTTTGTTGAAAGGGTCGCAACAAGGTTACTCGTCAATAACGATCGCATCGCGTGGGCTTATGTAATTTATCAATAGCATCGATACGCGTTGCATATATCTATTTTTACCCTATATACATGTATACATATAGCATTCGGGCGTTTCTCTCTTCTCATCACTGCTCGAACGATACACGTTAATGCACCGTGTCCCGAGGCGTATACCTCCATTATTAGGATTAAAAAAAGAAAAATACGAAGTATGAGTCATAGAGCGCTCGTTGCGAAGGAAAAACGGAGAAAAACATTCCTCGCAACCGTGGCGGACGATTTATGACATATCTGCAAGGAAAAGCGATTGCCTCTCATCGGATCGAATAACCGAACGCAAAATCCATTATAACGATGATAAATAAAAGATCTGAACAACGAGTCGTTGTTTCTGCTATTTTTTAGAAAAAATTGTTTGCCTAATGGCGTATAAAATGTTTATGAGGGAAATTCAATATTATTGAATGAAAATACAAAATGCTACATAACGATGGAAAATTCACTACGACAACGCGACGTTGTTTCTAGTTCCTTTAAACAATTTTTTGCGCTTCTTGCCTTGCTCTCGTTCCACAAGAATTCCTCTCTCATTCGCAGAAAATAGAAATCGTGAGCGTGACTGAAATATTTTACTTGCGCTGATTTTGCTCTTTAATATACATAAACAATAATTGTAATCTGACCAACGATAATTTTCTTAATATTTTTTTAACGTACATTTTTTTTCCTAAAAAGGTGTATCTGGTCATGAAATTTAATTAAAGGCTAATTAACGTCTGTAAATTTGGGATAGAAGCGTTCTAAGGGCGGAAGCATTTTGTCTGGTCGTGTCAGAGGTTTCCCCTTTTTTATCTTCATCCGGTTTCATGCGCACGTGCTCCTCCCATGAGGAATTTTCGAGCGGTTTATTTTTTGACTCCAGGCACATCATTATTTTACCTTTAATGCCATTTTCAGTAAAATAATATTTATAAGCAGCACACGAATTCGTAAGTGGAAAATTAATTGTTGAATTTGAAATTTTGAAATGTTTAATCAAATCAAAACAATTTATTTTTTAATAAAATTCTAACGCATAATTAAGATAAACATTCGTAGATTATTTTTCAATAAAAAATACTTGAATTAATTATATTTGGTACTGGATACAATAATTAAATTAAACGATAATAAAAGAAAAACTTACCGGATTGTATGAGGGCGGCAAGGGAGAGGAGGACGAGAGCCGCGCAGGCGTTGTGCTTCAGTCTTAATCCCATCTTGATTTTATTTATTTGAAAAAATAAAATCGAATAGAGCACAAAAAAAACGGTGGCGAAAAATGCGAGAAAGAAGTCAAGAGCTTCTCTCGATTTACACGACGCGGTAATCGAAAAACAACGAGAAATTCGGAGAGTGCGCGATATAAGTGACCGATTCGGACGGTAGCCGCGATAGAACTGTGACGCTCGAGGCTCGCTCCGTACGAAACTTAAGCTGGAAGGATGCAGCCCCGGAAAGCTCGGCTAACGACACTCCTAGCTTCCTTCGTTGTTGTAAATTATTGCGTCGCGAGACAGAAGGCGAAGAATTAAGGAAAAGCAAGAAGAGAGGAGGAGGAGGAGGAGGAAGTGAGACCCCACCAATCGTCTTTCCGATCACTCCGTGATGACGATTCAAGTTCGAACGCGCCACAGGAGCGGAGCTAATGCAAAAAAAAACGCCCAACATTTACACAATCTTCCATTCCAGAAGTCTGAACATAAAACGAGTAACTTCGAGTGGAACGGGCGGGGATAAGAAAAAAAAAGAGCGTCAATAATCGTGAGAATCAAGCCGACTGGAATTCAATGGAAAAATCGTATCGCTCCGAAGTTTTTCTGACAGACTCGAAGGGAACGTCGAACAATTTTATCTTTTCTCGCTCGAAAACAGGATTCGGACTCATAATTTTATTTAGCGTCGATTTTATCGAATATTTATTGTAACGTTTCATGGACCATAAACGTCACAAATAATTACTTGGAAATTTGTTTTGTGTACGCGTATTAAATATGTAATACACTTTATTTGTATCCGTTATGAGTTTTATCTATTCCCGAATGTGTCAAATGACTCAAATATTCTTTATGTAGCGTACAAATAGCGAATAATTTATTATTCGGCTTCTGAGTCACGAGAAGGAAATCGAAGAAGGGGAAAGAGCGCGCGTGGAAGGGAATTTTCGGTAATTCCGGTAGGCAAAAAGTCAGTCTCGTTCATTTATTATCCACGCTCGTTGAATTTTTTTCCCCCTTTTACATTGACATTTCTATCTGCACGCGCATCGGCGTATCCGGCTATCATTTATAAATAATTCCGTGATCCTTGTGCTAGACAAATATCTCTGCGTCACTCTGCCATCACATTTAAAATCGTCGCGAGGGTCGTGCCTCGTCGTCGGAAGCAAAAAGCATCGACCGTGTGCTCATCGTCGATTAATTCAATTGAAAATCAATTGTCGCCGATTATTTGCGTAATTCCCATGCGAGAGAATGATCGTAATAAAAAATAAATGTTTGTATATAAATAAAACACGTGCGAAATTGATTTCATAACGAGCTGTTAAATATTTAACGAGAAATTCGTAAATATACGAATGAATTTATTTTATTATTTTCATATTTATTATTTACTCGAATGCTTAATAAAGTACGAGAGAGCTCCGATTCTCCGATGATTACAGAAACTCGGACTGTTTGCGCAATAAAAATTCAAGGAAGGCGAAATGTCTATTTACGGTTCGGGACAACGACTTTTCTCGTCATTAAAAATGAACTGCGAAATCGTTAGAGCCTGCACATGTGGATCTTTCTTAAGGTTACGCCGCGGTTATCTTCTTACTCTCGACTGAGCTGCCGCGATTTATCGTATCTCGCAACATCGAAGCTGACATACTTTCCTTTTTTACTATAACATATTATTTACCGTTGAGAAAAATTATCACCATTGTGAGAAAAATAACAAATTACTAGCAATAAAAATATTTTAGAGAACAGTGTACAAAAAAAAGTTATTAAATATATTTTTTTATAATCTCATATTGTAATAGCAAAATTAGATCAAAATACATTAAAGTCCGAAACAAATGGTCAAATGATCATTATTGTCATTAAAAAAAAGAAATTAAAATAAAATAAGAAAAAATAAGAAATAAAATTTAAAAAAAATTAAAGAAAATTATTATACATGTATATATTTTTATAATCTCATAATATAAATTAGATCAAAGTACGTACATCAAAGTTCGAGACAAATAATCATGAGGGCGGGCGTTCGCCCCTTGGCTACGGGGCCCGTACATATTTTATTAGCGCGCACACGTACGATTTTTTACATCCACTAATACTTCCCAGACCGTCGTCGTATACTTTAACCACGGATAATTAGGCACGTAATTTTAATTTGCTTCACTTTAATCCTCCCACTTAATTCCACTCTCGATTCGCCTCGTATTCTTGTCTCTCTCTGTCTTATTTTTCTTCAACGCTGGATTCGACTCCGTGCTGGAGATGAGATTCGTGACTCCTTGAAAAAAATACGTTCACTCGGAGTAATGATGATAATATCCAGCAAATTTCCATACGACGAAAATGAGCAGTAAAAAACACTCATTAGCATTTCGCCCATTGAACGAACGATAATTCACGTCGCATCGTTAATTCTATTAGAAAATTATATTATCAACATTTATAAATAATTTCATTGTAATACGAAAAATAAAAAGAAAATTTCATTCCAAAAATAACATACAGGAAATGATATAAAAATAGCCAAATTTTTAAATACATTTATTTTAATTCGAAAGAATGCTGTATACATAAATGTTTGTGTACTAGATGAAAAAAATGGATGAATGAAAAAACTATATATTTACCACGATTACGTGGATATCGGATACGGCGATAGGTGCACGTAAAAGTTCTCCTGTTATGATTCGCAAATTGAGTAAGGCGATTTGAGGCCTCAGTGTCTCGTTAGGTTCGTTGGAGGGAGTCGAGAGGAGAAGGACGAGGGTTTTAGGGAGGGATACGAGGGTCACGAGAAAATTTAACCCCGCGCGAAGCGGAGCATTACTAAATTGACTCTGGCATTTGACCCGTACCCTTGTCGACGTTTCTCTGCCGCACTGGCAAATGCGCTTATTCCACTGTTCTCAAAATATACGTACATCCGAGGTAGAAAATGTCAAATAACCTTTTAATATATTATCCAGGCCGCAAAGGCGAAACGTCTTCCTCCTCGTCGTCGTCTTCGTCTTCTTTTTCGTCGTCTTCCAACCCTTCTTCGTCTTCCTCTTCCCTCATTCACGAGAGAACGGGACTCTCTCGTCTTAATTTCTAACTCCTCCGGAGTCAAATGGTCTTTCCGGTCGCTCCACGAGACGCTCACGCCTCATCTCGCTCTCCCGTATTCGTCATCGATCGTTGTCATCAACCGACCTCGTCATGGGTGACTCCTTCCATTGAAATCACTATCTTACGCACAAAACCTCATTTCCTACGCTCAGAATGATTTTTACTATTATGTTTTCCAGCGCTCATTTTTTTTTACTTTATTTTTTAATGAAAAAATAAATACACAATATTTTAGAATTTTCGCTAATAAATTTTCAACAATTTGAAAAAAATAATGTTCGAGTCGAGCACGTCTCGTTATCTCATTAGCATCGGCGATGAGACGATAATTTTCTATACTTATACTCAGTGAAGATCGCGAGCGAAAAGGATGTAAATCTTCATTCCAGCTATGTTTTATCAATTTCAACGACGCGCTCTTCGAAGTTTCCATTAATATTCATAGAAAAACTTAAACTTTTCAATTAACAGAATTGTGAAAAAATATAATTCACTCGAATGATTTGAAACCTTAAGTGGCGATGAGACTCCAAAGATTGGAGACGTCAATGAGAATTGTGACAATTGATGCGAGCATCAGATATCGATTCGACGACGATGACGACACTTTGCGTGAAGCGTTGCAGCCGTAATCATCGCAAAATAGACACTCCAATTTTGCCTCTGGATATGCGTCCTCGAAGGAGCAGTACGTGCTCTTTTTCGCGCTCGGCACGCAACCTCTCACCGTCGCGTGAACGTTTCTGTCTGAAATTATAATATTTGTTATCCAAATATTTAGCGACGAAACGTCGTGTACGTCTATCGACGTAAAAAACAAACTTGTCAAGATTTTTCCCGGCTGTTTGGCACGTCTCAAAAATCAACACTCGACTTTCGTTATTATTTTCACAATTGTGAATGCCAGTCAAATATTTTTCATTGAAAATTTCGATTCAAAAGTTGTAAAAATAAAAATTTTTCTTAAATATAAGCAAATAATTTTTCTTCTATGCAATAAAAGGCATAAAAAAAAGTATATTAAATAACGTTAAAAATTTATAGACTTGTGAACTCCAGTCGAATATTTTTTATTAACGAATTTAAGTCGAAGGTTGTAAATAAAATAATTAAATTATCAGAATTGTAAATAGATCATTTTTTTCGCAACTATAAAAAAACATAAAAAGTGAGATTTTTCGGCTGGGAAACAGCAAATGTTTATTGAGTTTTTCCGATAGTTATCAATTTCTTTTTTAGAGCTCATGTTCAGGTGAGACTAAATTGTTGGCTTCGAAGGATGAACGGGGTCAATGGGAGGGAGGGATGCGAAGAAAATTACTTCCGAGTATGTGGTGGAATGAATGCATAGTCGGACTGGAGTAAAAGCATTAGGGGAGAAGCAGCTTTTACGATGGTGCACCTGAGAAATGTTCTTATCGTTGGCTTATTAGACTTCCGCGAATATACCCACCACTGATGCTCCCAAGTATTCAAGCAACTCCACTTCTAGTCAAACAATGCAAAGTGACATTTGCCATTTAGAGATTGAAAATTGATAAAAAAAAAACAATTGGACGTATGATGAGAAACAAGAAAGGACCGATAACATTTGAGTAAATTAATTTTAACGAAGCAAAATAAATAAATAAATTCCTAAAAAAGATTTTAATTATTCACGATTCACATGAAAATTTATTTATTCCCTTTAACCGATAAAATTTAGAAAATTAATTTTAACCAAGTAAAATAAAGTAAATTGAATTTCCAAATAGATTTTTTATTATTCACGAACCTCGTAAGCAGGCATTTGTCTATTTTGCCTGAATAAAAAATTTTTACGAAAGTGCACGGAATCTTTATTTTTATTGCACATAAAAATGTCCAATGAGGTCTTTCCTCGTTTGACCTTTTAAAACGATAATTTTTTTATAGGGCTAATGTATAGTGCATCGCAGGTGTGATTGAAAATTGTTTATTCATGAAAGACAGTGTGGAATTTATTTTTACTATCTCTAATGGGTCAGTCGGGACGGCAAATTCGCGGCTGTACACGACGTGAAACGAGAGCTCTCGGATGAATGGCGTTCGTCGAATAACGACAATAAATTGGTTACGAGCACGAGTCATGTTATACAGAATCAGTATCTATGAAGTGACTCACGCTCTGCAATAATAAAAATAATCTTCTCTCGTCCGCTGTACACAATTTGTCCTCAAATCTCAACAATTATACAGAAACTCGAGATTCTGATTTGATTTTCGAAAGAATTCCGAAATGATTCGACCAATCGAGTGTTCATTTTTAATAATTTCTTTTTTTTACTTTAGAAAAATAAAATAGTAAACATGCTTACAAAATACGGTACTCTTCATACAGACGTAGGAGTCGTTGCTCGGGCATTTAACAAGATCAGAGAGAGGCGCTGGTGAATATGGGTTGTTGCATTCGTCGCTTCGTCCCAGAAGCAAATTGGTGTTGCAGTCGTAACACCATAATTCTCGGTCGCTCGCATCGACTGGAAAAATTCACAGAAAATATTAGCGAAGAATTTCCTTGACGAGCAAACCGAACGTCCAATTATTTCTTTCCCCGCGATAACATCACTTCCGACAATAAACCGGAAGCCACGTATTTTTTTACCCGATTGTTGTCTTCATGTCGATGTAATGAAAAAAGAAAAAAAAATAGTCCCATGAGGTGCTAACACAAAACTCGAGATTCGACTCGATAAGAATGCAAAGAGTAAGAAAAGAGATGAATGGTTCGAACATACAAAGACAATTCTCGAAAATACTTGTAAATGTAAAACTTATTCTCAGTTTTTGTCTCGATGACGAAGCCTCTGGAGTTGAATTCTCCTCTTAATTTACATTTCTCAACACTTTTTTGTCACCAACAAGAAAATGAATTTCACGACCTCGGGAATAGACGAATTTCAGGTCAAACACCGACTTGACAGAACGATGAATCGTCGATCTATAATTTATCGTGACATTCCCGATAACGCGCACGTGTTCTTTTTTCTCTTTCCACAGAAAAAAAAGAGGTTTCTCGTAACTCACCGATCGTCAGAGTTGCGATGGTCATGAAAATAAATGAGAATCGTAATTTCATTGTATACGAGACGCAAGAGAACGAGAATATTTCATGGGTAAGAAATGTCTCGCAATCGCGATGTGGCTCGTTCGACGCTCGGAGATAAGGTATCACTGACTAATGTATTTCCTTACCATGGACCAACCTGTGTCTTGAAAAGCACGCCGATAGGTGTTAAAATCGTATGCGAAACAGTGGGGGGCAGGCATATATTTGCTTCTTTCACACGCTTCCATGTTTGTCTCTCTTTAACACACTCGTTACTCTCCCTCTCGCTCTTTATGTACATGACCGGCTTTTTTTCTCATTATCGTCTGTACGACGTTCCGTTGCGTACAAATTTAAGAGAGTCAATATGTATGGGACTATCCGTGCACAATTACATCTCGTTTTTTTTTCATTTTGACGCTCGAAGTCATTTTCCTGCAACATTTTCGATAAATATTTTAATCCGTTTCTGATTTGCTAAAATTATAAAAAAAATTTTCGTTCAAATTAAAATTTTCGTAAAATGAAATTTAAAATTGAAAGGATTTTTAAATAACAAATAAATTCTCAAAAATTTTATGCATATCGGAGAGTGTATGTGTACATGCTACATACATACATGCATAAGTATTTGATATACTGAGGTAAGCTGAGGAGTTTTATGTATTATTATGTACGCGACGCAAATAAATAACACGGCTTCGTGTTTTCCCAATCAATCATCGAGAAAACACGTTCCCAGTGTATTCAATGGATAAACAACAGTTAATACTGTATTGTCGAAAATGTATTCCAAAGAGAAAATGTATTCATTATACATGTACACGAAAGAGAAAAAAGAATTTCCTGTCTTTTCTTTTATTTTATTTGTCCATTAATAAATCTTTATTGCTCGGTACAATAACTTTTTTTTCACAAATACAAGTGGGTCACACGAAATTTCTCTGAATTCTCGATTTTTTCGCCAACTCCAATTACATTTTTTCCTGCAATTCGACGATAGTCCTCCGATGAATCTTGCGTTCAGGAATTTCGAAGAAAAAAGTAAGCTTTCGTGCCATCCGGAAATACTCACGCTTGCAGAGTACAGGCGAAAAATGGTTCGATCGGAAAAAAAATCGCACACGATCGCACACTTAAAATTCGGTATTTGAGTGCAATTTTCTTTCCCATCCGGACAAATGACCTCGTTCGATTTCTCATGAAGTCTGTTGTACGAGGCAAATATTTTTATTATAGACTTATCTCATATATTTACGTATATATTGTGTATAATTGTTATTATAATTAAAAATGTGTGTACATGAATTTTGCTGGTACAGGCTTCGAAGCCACATATGGAGGCACGTTTACAAAAAAATCGCTCCCACGAGGAGTACAGGACCGAGGGTGGAATCTTTTTTTTTAAGCTGTTCAACTCTGATTATCAAAGCGACAACTATACAACTGAATTTATTTTGTGATGTACTTTAATCTTCCATGCTTTTGTTTACTGGAGTTTATGTTTTAATTCTAATTCGAGAACAAGCTTCACGACGATCAAGCACGGTAGAATATTCCTCATATCAATATATATGTATATATAATATATTATTTTTATATATAATATATGTGTATAAGTTACGAAAATAAAGTTTATCAAATGCAATTCATCACTCGGTGTACAAAGAAGGCTAATACATGTTTTGTTTCTTTTTTTCTTTTATTTGTATTTTTTTTCAACTTTTTATCTTTGAGGAACGATAAAGGTGACTCAATCTTTGTTTTTTTTTCATTCATCTTTAGGTGGAAAAGAGAAAGGCGTAAATGACAGAGAAGAGACAAAAATTAAAAATTGCGTACTTGAGATTTGTTCACTTTTTTTTACTTTCATCGCAATTTCAATTTTTCAACATTTCTCTTCATTTAAAAACGAACGAAAGCCATTAAAATGATCGTGAAAACGCGACTGGTTAATCGATTCATATTACTCATTTTGTTTCGCTGTGACGATTAGTTATGAATATATTTTTAGTGCAACTCATTATTGGACAAAAAAGGAAAATTCGACGCATCTCTTAAGCTCGTTATTTATTTATTATTTTTTCATTTTTATTTGGGTGGTGATTTTTTTTAAATCCCGAGTGCTGAAGGCAACGAAGTGGCAAATAATCGCTGTGAGCAACAAGCGATCGACACACGCATTCGGTCATTTTTTTATTCTTCAGCTTTTATCAACGCGTCTCTACATGATATTCTTTATATTCGAATATAATATATTCTTACCTCTTTTTTTTTCGATTGCGAAATATTCGTGATTTTTTCGTCTTATCGTGACCTATTGAATATCATTTATCCGTTTATATTTTTATATACGCCAATACATATTTTATGATTTAAATGTGTTTAGCTTTTTATAGCGTCGAACATTATTATCGTTTTTGGACGAACTTTGTGTAACACAAATAATTTCGTGTAAAAAAATGTTCACGATGAATTCACGATAGATCGTAAATCCATCTGAGTAGACAGAAATTAATTTTGCCATGAAATATTGGTGAACATATCATACCGATGTACCTCATTTATTCACGAATTGTTCATGTGCACTTTAATTTTTTTTACAAATAATGAATAAAAATATTTTATAAACTATTTACGTATGAAAGGATGTTGAATTATTCCATAAACAATGCACGCATGAAAAATTCATGAACACACATGCGATACATCTGTGCAATAAAAATTTCACCAATAGTCCATGGCAAATTTCATCTCTGTCTACTTATATGTATATGTGAATTTAGTATACACGATTCCTCGCAAATTCATCGTAAACATTTTTTTTTTCACGTGAGCTAGATTATTTATTTTTATTTATTTTGTCAAAGCACTTCTAGTTCGTACCAAAGATGTGATTCGAGTTTTCTCGTATTGTTTCCATACGTTAAAAATGTTTCGATATTCACAGGAGTTTTCGTGAGAGAAAATAAAAATTGGGGGGTTTGAAAAGACGAAGAGGCTATTTCGTTGCTGTATGATCACGAGATCTTTTTCAGGGCTTTTTGAACACGTATCGCACGCAAATAAGTAAATATTTACACGAGAAACCGAGATATTATTTATGGGCGTCGCGGAAATCGCGATCATTCTCCTTCAGTCGTTTCCTCCTCAAATGTTCTTTTTTATTTTTCCTCTCTTTTTTTCTTCGCTTCTGCTTCAGATGAAGTGAATCGGTTACGCGCTGCTGTAGCCGAGGGTCATGAGGATCGAAACGATGAGGGGAACGATCGCCATCATCATCGTCGGTGTCAGCGAATAAGATCCGTTGCACCTGTCGGTCTCGCACAGGCCGCAATACTCGACGCTCGTGCTGCCCCGGTAGTCCCTTGCTATTTTGTCTCGCATCGCTTTGCACGGATCAACCTCGGCAGTTTTTGCCGTCTGGCAGGTTCTCACGGTCACCTTTTGGTTGTCCACTGTAAAATCAACAATTATCCCCTCTTAAGCACCTCATCGATAATTACACAATTATATCGCTATTTCACCTAATCCTTCACTTGCTTCATATTTATTTCAAGCTTTTTTACCTAATCTTATTTCTTCATTTGAAAGAAAAATTTTTACGTCAACCCGAAAATTGCTAATTCAAAGATTTTTTTATGCAAAATAAAAATTATGATTTTTGTAAATAAAAATTATTTGTTAAAAGAAAATACTCCAAAATTATAATTAGTATGTGTCGTAGAGTGAATATTTTACAAAAAATATTTTATATGATTGAATACTTTGAAGAGAAATATTTTTTTTTTCGGAATATAATATTTGAAAGGTTTACGCACCTCGAAGATCCATTTTGACGCAAGCCATCGGAGTGTGAAGATCTCGGTGTTGTTGATACTCATTTCCTCCGTAGACCTCAAACACGTTGGAGATTCTGCTCAGGGTCGGCTCCATTTCCATTCTGCGATGGAACGATCTCATTGTGTTTTGACTGCACTCAATCGGCGAGTGCGATAAAGTTTTAAGCATTTCACCGCTGCATTCGTCATCAGCCGCGCCGATCGATTTGCACTCGTAACACTTCAACGCCTCGCCTGTCGATCAAATTTTTATCATCAGTTTATTTTATCATTAAATAAAATAAGTCAAAAAAATCGATATTAGAAAAAATTTCTCATCGTCATTGAGATTTCTTATTTTCATCTTATGTATAACGATAAAATAATAGTGCATCGTAACGAGAGTCTTTTTGCACGAGAAATCTGTATTGCAAGAATGAATTCGTAAATTTCGGTCATTTCGTAAATATCTCACAAATAGACATCATAGCCGCAGAAATGCGTTTCAACTCTGCCAAGATTTCTATTTTTCGTGATACCGTGAAATGAATTGGACGATACCTCGAATTTACCAAGTGTCAAGCTCTCTTTTCCACCCGATTTCTATTCACTATATATAGGTCGATTCAAAAAAAAAGAAAAATAACAAAAAATATTCAATTGATTTCTATTAACATTTTTAGCATCCTCGCGTTGAAAATCATATCTGAACTTCCTTCCATTGTACGCCACCACGAGAATTAACCTCGGAAAACAACGAGATGAAAAATAGTCACGTATCAAGGAAAAAAAACGAGGAATCGTGACACTTTTAATTTTATGAGCAAGAAAAATTCAAGGCTCCTTTTTTTCTCATCAAGAATTTCATTCGTTCATGTTATCGTGTCGTTTAAGCAACACGATGACAAATGTAATAATAAAAAAAAAGAACGACGGTTTCTCTTGATCGCACGATTTGTTCATTGCGTGGACGTGCCCAAAAGTTCGAATTTATAAATATTTTTTTTTTTATGAAATTCTGAATTTTTCGAGGCTCGTGTACGTCTACTTGAGAGCGTGTTTAGTGTTATTTGGGTCGCCCGACGTCTTCGTGACGTGCCAAAAGCCCTCGAAAGCATCACCCCGTACCACCCCAATGACGAAAACTTTCATCATCCTCGCCCCTTCCCCCGCTCCTTTATTTACTTCCTCAGCCCGCTTCCACGTTCGATCCTCCGCTGAATATCTTCCACGAGTCTATCCGTTGTCCACGAGTAAAGGGCGTAACCCACATTACCTCGACTGATAAATTGACGCCGTTACGCCATTCGCTTTGTACTATCTTCCTGTCACGAATTAATATGTAAATCGTCCTTCGAAGTTACACTATAAACTCGACCGAACCTCTGTCAACACGCCTAGATTTACCGAAAATCTTTCTTTATTCGATTTAGAACTTGTAAAACACGAAAAAATGCTTCGAACGTGATCACATTTTTTACTTAACAAGTTTTTAAATACATTTTGAGCAAATCATAATGATAACAAATTGATTGATATGTAAGTAAAAATAATATTTTTTTCTCGTAATATACAATATGTAAAAAAATTAGATAAAATGGCTTTCGTGAGGAAATGCAAAATTTGATTTGGAACTGAAAAAATGTTTGAAATTAGAAAAACACATTTTAAATTAAAAAAAATTTAATACATTGTGATTGAATGGTAACGATAGTCAAAATAATATTTCCTTCTTTGTGTGGCAATAAAATTAAATATAAATTAAAATTAAATAAAATTAAAATTAAACAAATCGAATACATCTTCAGTGAAATCTAAGAATAATTATTTGATTTTAGCCATTCCGAAACACGAAAGTTGCCCGATTCAATAATACATATTTCGCTTATTGCGTCGCTGCAGAGGGAGAAAGAGCAAGACGGATCGAGCGAAGGAGTAAGAGAAACGAGGGCAAACATGCGAGAGTTTAGAAAATCTAAAGCACGTATAAACCATCAAGTCTCCGACGTAATTCTTAACGAGACTTAATTTTTCATAAATGCGCGCTTGACGTAAGCAAGGCATCATTTCGTCCGCGATCATGTACGAAAGCCCGAATAATAATTACGATTAAGGGCTAAGAAAGAATTGTGAATTACGAGACAATGAGATTCATCAGTAACGATCGTCTGTTGTTTTTTCTTCTTATGTTTTAGAGGAAATCTCCAATTTGGCGTCTCAGCCGGAGGAACTTGTAATTGTCCGAATGACTAATTTTAATTCCTCGCATTAAAAATATTTCCCGTCTGGAAAATAAATTTGGGAAACCCTTCGACTGGGGGAAGCCTCTCAGTACTTAAACCCCCCAAAAAAAACAAAGAGTCAGGCTTCCCACTTTTAAAAATGTAAGGGGAAGTCTACTAAGGGTTCGAGCTTCCACTTATTTAAATATCGATCATCTAATTAATACACGAGGCGGAATAATTTCTTTGCCTCTGCTCCAAAAGACGTGAAAACATAGTGAATATTTTTTTAATTTAAAACGAAAGTGACACTTTGTTCTTCATCAATACTGATTCAAGTTTAAATTATAAATATAAAAAACGTAATGTTTATCTTTTGTCAAGTTAATTTTTGTTATCGACCAGGAAGTAAATTCGTTTTCCACGACGTAGAAGCGTTTTTCACGACACGGGGCAATTTAATTAGAGAAAGGGCCGAGGGAGCGGGAAAAGGTGCGTGAGGGCCGGAGGGTTCAAAGCAGTTGTAAACTAGTTTATGCGGGACGTGTATTTACATTCGTGTGTGTACATACTTATGCAAATAGACGCAGGTAAGTCTCAAACATGTGTACGCTCTCTTATAGGATTCCAAGCAGGAAAAACGTAAGGAGAGTTGACGCTGTGCTTCAGGGGTCTTTGCCCTTAATTATCGACAATCTACGTAGAAGCTTTTTCCTCTCCCTTCTTTGCCGCTTCTCCCTCCCTCACCCCCGGCTCGCGACCCTTACTGTATTTTTGTCTCGTCACGATTTACAACGTTACGAGGGAAACTCCGATGTCAAGACAAAAGAAAACAGAAAAACAAGCGATCCGATATGACTTGACCGAATTTTACACTTTTTCTTCGTGCAAATTGACTTTGATTACGAATTTGTGGTCACGCTCTGATTAATGGTGAGCGCCTAAGTATTAGCAAATTTTTTAAAAATATACTTAGTTACACTATTTATAAGTTAATCTCAATGACGCACTTGAGTAAACAAATTATAAAAAAGAATTAAAATTTTTACGAAAATAAATGAAATTTTTATAAAAATTAAAAATAGAAATCGAATTGTTTAAAAAAATTTAAGATAAGATAATAAAAAACTTACTCGAAGTGACAGCGAATGCGAGAACGGCCGCGACAGCGGGTAGCCAGATTTTTGATTCCATGATAACACGTTTACGAATCTTCACCAGGATTCAGAGTCGTCAAGAAGTGTCCTCCGCAGATCGGCGAAGCTCTTGACAGAACAGAAAAAAAAACAATTAAAAAAATTGCGTTTCTCAAAAATTCGGGAGCACCACAGATTAAAAAATTCTTACTCTTTGCGAAAAAAAAAATTCTTTTCTTTCGATCGAGAAAAATATTCGGGGAGCGCACTATGAACGATCTCGTCTCGGCGAAGTCGGCGGAAGGATTGCAGGCGCCAGAGACGGTAGAGTGGTCGCTGGCGCGAGTTTACTCTCCCTTCTTCTTTCGGTATTCAGAAAGCGCGGTCACACGATTCGGGGGAGGGAACCGAAGGGATGGGCGTACTCTTATCCGTTCGACACGCACAGAGATACGCGCGCACGGACACACAAAAAAAACGAACACGATGAAGGATAATCGTCGACACCGATGGATCACACGCACGAGCCCCCACTCCACGATTTTCATCCCTTATAGAGCGAAATACACGATGAATTTCGATCGTATCGTCCTGTGACAAGAGAGAGAAAGGGAGAGAGAGAAAGAGAGATGTTATTAAGGGTGAAGATGGGAACACGCGTGACTCGTAGTTAACGCGCATTCAGGCCCGAAATATAGGCGACGAGGGAAAAGCGTCTTAGTCTTTCATAACTTCGCTCTTATTTTTAATTCATTTTTTTTTCCGAGTACGAGGGAAATGACACGAGTTTTTTTTTTGCTTTTGTATACGTTGCACGTTTTCTCTTTTCTACGTTGTACTTTTTTTTTATGTCGTTTTTTTTTCTAGGTACGAGAGAAATGACACGAACTTTCTTTTTTCGGCTTTGTTTTTTTAACCTCGATATTTATTATTTTTTCTGTATCTACCCTCGGCAACAGGGGTGGATTTTGAAGATAAAAAAAGTGATTGTCCATTCGAAATTTGATGAAAATGTGTCGGGTGGATATCCCTATTACAAAAGTGTGTTTCGGTTATTCACGTGAATCGATACATCGCTCCCTTTGATATTTCGAATCACATTCAAGGCCGGACAGGAAGTTAGGCATTCGCTCTCTCTCTCTCGCTCTATACTATCAACTTGTAAAAAAGTTATTTTTTCCCGTTCCCGTAATTTCTTCGAGGTTACCTTTATATATCTCTGGCCATACTTCCGATTTGGGTTTACCAACCCCTTTTTCCTTCTTTTTCCCTTCCTTACATTTTTCTCTTGAATGAGAAAACTTATTCACCATTTTATCGTAACGCGAAGTTGTAAAAGAAAAATTCTCAAAAATTGGCCATAATATTTTTTAAATTTTAGATTTCTTTGAAAATATAATGAAATTAATTTTTTTATTTTAAGATATAGTGTCTTTATGTAACATTTTAAAAATAATGAATGTGCGAATAAAAAATGATGTATGCGCAATAAAAATTCGCATTGGAGCGACTTCGCTAAAAATTCTTCAAATTTTTATGATTTTTTAAATATTTCCACAAATAAAATCACAGCACATATAATAATTGAAGGGAATCAGAAAATTGACACTTTTGTCCTCGGTTTCAACCAGGTGCGATTAAAAAATTAATTTAAATTTCTCATTTTTACTCCAAACTAAAACGAAACTGATTCAACATTACAGATAATTCTTACCAATCACGCTCCCACGGTTGAATTCATAGTGATACGCAAAAACGAGAAAAAAGTCTTGAATACAAAAAAAATATTTCAAAAGACAAATTTCTTCCATTTTGATTAAAAAGGCTTTTTAGTACAAATCTAGATGTTATCTCGGTTAATTATGTTGTCATTCTAGCTCACGTGTTATCGAAGCTATGGTATTTGTATTTATTTGTTCTCCAATCCGCTTTCCCAAATTTTCGTGAAAGAAAAAGAGATGGGGACAAAAGGGAAAGATAGAGAGAGAGAGAGAGAGAGAGAGAGAGAGAGAACGACGATAAAAAAGAGGGTGAAATGGCTCTCAGTTGAATCGGACGCTGGCGTCACGGGGGCGGTGGCGTTTGCCTTTTCCCTCTTACTCGGGGATGCGTTCGCATGACTATGCCCCCCTCCACTCGCACCCCTTTCCCGATCCCCTCACTTTATTTCCACCATTATTCTCATGTACGCTCTCCGACTCGATCGTACGTACGATATAAATTCCATCGCCTTTCGGAGTGTGCGAGAAAGCATCGTGAGGAAAAATGCTTCAGAAAAGTCGATCGGCGAGAGCTTTATCTTGTTCGGACTCCCCGCGTCGCGGTTCAGCAACAACCCGGGCTAGAATAAAAAAATTCCTTCGTCGTCGTCCTATTTTTCATCTATTCGATGATTCACGTTTTTTTCCCTCGTCCTTCCCATTTGTTTTCCTCTTTTTATTGCTCCCTGGTAGAAGAGCGCCATTATCAAATTAAATGCAATATCGAGTCTGAAAAAGTTAATATTGCAAAAAGTTCCGAGTAAATCTCTGATGGATGCAGCGGTGGAAAAAGCACTGCTGAAAAAAATGATAGTAAAATCGAACGTTCGTCGTGAAAATTGAGTTTTCAAGTAAATATTAACATTCTATGACATTGATCGAACAAATTGGGTCAATCGCGACCCCATCCAATTTTTCTTCTCGACGAGGATCTCGTGATTTTTTTTTATAAAAATTCAAAGATGCTTTCCTTTTTGATAAAAATGTAGCACCTTGTTGAATATCGGGACTCGGCTAATGGAACTCGTTTCTGCAAAGTTTCCAAGCATGCGTGTCGAGTTTCCGACTCGATTGGCACCGAGCCAGCTATACCTTTTTTTTATTCCTCTCGAGGCGGAAAGAGACTCCCGACAGATTCGCGACAACACAAGAAATTATTTCCAATTTGCTCGGATAAAAAAAAATTTGTTTCGATGACAGAATATTCGCGACAAGTGCGCATGCAATTTTTGCAAAAAAGTTCGAAATCACTGCAAAAATAAAAAACTAAGTGTTTTTTGAATTTTTTTTCCATGCATACGTATACGTAAGATTGAATATTTAGGATTTTTCATCCGCAGTCCTCAGAATTTTTTGCCTCCCATTCATTCGTTGCTTTCGCCGTTTTTACCAACGTCTGGCATGAAACGGAGCACAGCCCATTTGTTATTGCCTCGCGCTCGCTTCTATCTCGCATATATATACAGCAGGAGACGAAAGATTTAATAATGGCTATCGTTCCGTAGTTCGACTTTATGTTTTATTCATGGAGGTCGAAAGTGCGGGCGAGGGAGAAAATTCTGGGGACTTTTTTTTCTCCCCCATGATCTCCTAGGTTACTAAGTAATTTACAAAAAAAGGAGAAAAAACGCTGGAAATATCCAACTGGGAATAATTTTCAAATTATCGTTGCAGCGAGAGAAAAAAATTTGTACGCGGATTTGCAGAAGCAAAAATGAAAATATGAAAAAGGAAACGTTTGAATAGTAAATTTCGAGACTATAAATTCTCATTAGAGTTTACGATTTTAGCTCGATAGTGAGGCGATTTGTTCAATCGAGCTCTGACATTTTTTTTCATCAGGGACAATCAGCGAAGGGAGTAACGGACTGGAAAAAAATAGAGAGAGAGAGAGAGAACGAGGGAAGGGTGTGCGCGGCAATGTGTACAGTGGCAAAATGGGTGATAAAAGAGCGGACGATGAAGAAAAAGCGCGTGGGAGGAAGATATGAAAAAGGAAGAAAAGATTGAGAGGTCAGTGGGTGACAAATGACCGACGTTTCAGACTCGAGATCTCGAGGTCGAAACGTTGACAAAGTTGATGAATCTCGATTTCACGATTCTTCGTTCCACGCTGAAAGAGAATTCTAAGCGTTATTGCGATGAGCCTTGGTAATATTGCTATGATGAAAAACGCAATATTTTTCTCATTTTTATTCTCTTCAGTTTTTACATAGAGATATTTTTTCATGACGTAATATTTACATTTTTAAACAGGAAAAAAATTGCAGTCCTACAATTTCCTATTGTCTTCGAAAAATCTCAAATTTTCTTTATTTATTTTGATAGAGCGACGTTTTTTGTCTCTGCGTGAAAATTGGATCTTTAAGGACGAAGTCACATCCTCGTTTAATAGGATTCGGTGAATCGGTTGACTTTTAATGAGTGTCGACGCATCGATTGCGAAGCACTCGTACCAAAACCAATTAAGCGATTTATACACGCTCCTCGTTTCCTGTGATGAGCTCAGAAACGAAGCTTATTTCTCTTCGTCCAAGATGTCAGAACATTCGACAGTCTTCGGTCTAGTAATTTTGGCACAGATTCTCAAGTGACGACAAAAATTTGACACGCGTGACCTGATTTTGGGTCATCGTCAAAAGATATTTGACACTCGGAAAATTTCAAGAATATATCTTCGATTTTGAGGGAAGGTGAATAAAACTTTATCACTCATTTTTTTGCTCTTTTGTAGAGACAAGACAATTTTGTATTGGGGTGATATTTAAGATATCTGATGATGATGATGATGGAGGGGAAAAACCCTTCCGTTACGATAAAATCTTGTTTGGTCTTTCTTGTCACTTTTTTCTTTCTTTTTTACATACATTTCTTCCTATAAAGGGTCATTGAACACACGAACGGATCAATAATCTGCCTAGGCTCATCTAACTTAGGCACGCACGATGACATAGACGTCTTTCTTGAACATGAAATAACGAGAATTATTATTTTTCATTTTTTATGCCATACACGAATTCCCTATACAAATAGAATTTTTGGAACAAACGTAAAAAAAAATTTGCGTGATTTTACTTTTTAATTATGTTTTATATGGTATGCAATTTTTTGTGTATATTTTTTATTCATTTTTTATAATTATTTTTGTACTATGGTACAAGATTGAAAAATTTAAATCAAAGTAATTTTTAGTTCAACAATTTTACTTGCATATAAAAAATAAAGGATTGCAATTGTTTATTTTTTTGTCAAATAATTATGAAAAATCAAGAACAGGAATAAGAAAAAATAATGACATGGAGACGGAATCTCGTTACCGACGTCAAATTTTTTCCCGCAATTTTTCTCTCTCATTCTTCAACCCTTGTATTTCAGTTTTGTTGGAAATCACGATTGTACGGTTTCCCGATTGATGCTACAAGAAACACGGCGAGACTAAGTGGGTCTCGGATAGTCACAACACAAATCTCGAGCGAGAAAAAGAAACAGAGGAGGAAAACGTACAATATAAAGAAGTAAGAGAAAAAAAAGTAGAAACGGCAGAGACTCCCTGCAAGGAGGAAGGAGGAAGACGAGAATCTTTTTGCTCGACTTTTTGTGCTTTCTTAGCGAAATCTTGAGATTTGATGGTGAGAAAAGGAGGAAGCCGCGGCGATGACGAGAGGACGTCGTCTCTCATTGTATATGTCTATATCGGATTCGAAAATACTCGGAGTTTTGGGGTAGAAAGAGAAAAACGAGGGAGAAAATGAGAGAAAAGAGAGAAAGGAAACGAAATGGCGCCAGGGCGCCAATCTACGTCACCACAGACGCCAGCAGCGAGGACAGTTACGCCACAGCTCTCTCTCTCTTTCTCTCTTTCTCTCTCTCTCTCTCTCTCTCTCTCGCCCCCAAAATACAATCCCGTATACAGCGAGCGCATCACGTTCACTTGGCTCCAAAGTACAAATCGAGATTTTAATCCCCCGCGTCCATTCTCGTATTTCGCTCGATTCTCGTAAGCTCTCGGCTAGGCTCAACAGTTCCTCAGCGTATCTATATTACACGCGCGATTTTTCATAAGTGAACCCAATGACGCGAAAAATAAATTTTCCACATATGTAGATCGTAATTTTTGGGTCAAAGCGATTCGAAAGTTCGGTCAAATCGCAGGACCGGTAGCCAATATCTTTTTCCCCGAATGTGCGACCATTATATCATTTTAGTATGATATATCCGCGATCAGACATTCGTCGGATTTGTATAAAAGAGATTAGCGATCGCTGTTCAGGGACGAGGGAAACAAAGGAGAGAGCTTGATTTATTCGAAAATCGAGATAGATATGCGCCTCGTGAATCCATGATGGAATAAAGCTTCATCGACTTTTCATATCTCTCGAGAGGAATCAAGAATTCCGAAGGATACCGAAACTTTGGCTCTTGTTATACTTTCGGAAAATCTCAGAGGCTACGTGACCGAGTAAAAATTCATCGTTCTGGAAACGATCCGTCAACTTGAAAAACTCCTTGGAAAACTTCGAATCGGAGCATCGAGGCAGGAAAAATTGCTCAATTATTAAATTGAAAACAAAAAAACGTAGATGAATCTTTTTTCGAGCCCATCCGCGAGTAACCGAATCCCGAAACCCTGAAAATTTTCTTACCGCGAGAATGCCGAAATTTCGGGGTCTTTTTGTAACCTCGTCGATACTTTTTTGGTAATCACTCGTGTGGCTTTGTCAGTCCTTGCAGGATACATTTCCGGCGAGTATACCATGTATATGTATACATAATATATACATATATGTATATAGTTGAAACTGTCGAGAGAGATTTCGTGCGTTCGAGGAATAAAGAACGTTTCGGAGCTACGTGGAAACGATCCTCCCTTTTTCGGGACCCCTTGTTACCGGATATGCGTCATGCTCAGCCCTACGAAAACATATCAAAGAGAGGAGAGTGAAAACATCAACATGACCGAGAAAGAGCCAACGCGGACACGATACACAGCGATCTCTCCCTTTTTCGCGTCCCTTCCTCGTATTACGTAACGAGTCTGATTCATACAACTCGATGGCTTCTCCACCATTTCGGCAACCCTACAACTACCCTGTCAACGTATTAT
Source organism: Cremastinae sp. B BG-2022a (assembly GCA_030522605.1). NCBI lineage: Eukaryota > Metazoa > Arthropoda > Insecta > Hymenoptera > Ichneumonidae > Cremastinae sp. B BG-2022a. The sequence goes on from JAPYYX010000927.1 coordinate 33,525, forward strand.
ATTAATTTTCCTATATACATATGAGAGTAAAAAAGGGAGCCGAGAGAGAAGGAAAATCGGAGAGGGATTAAAACGAGAATCTTATGAAATCGAGCACTATACAATTATGGGTAGTAAATTTTTTCCCCTTCCTCTCTTTCTGGGCATCCCTTGTCGTGCGATAAATAAGGATCGTTGACACACTTCCCCATTCGAGTATTTTCTTCCATGCATCTTCTCCCGGTAACTGCAGCTTCGATTCCCTCCTCTCGCTCTCTCTCTCGATGTGTGTTACGTCAGCGAACTTCCAAGTTTTACTTGCTCATATTTTTCAGCGAATATTTTTCTACGGCTATCTCTATTTTTCGGCATTTTTCATTCACTATTCGTCGAGGAAAATGTAAGTATATATTTTCATAAAATTTTATCGAACTGTATAAAGTGGAAGTGAAATAAGTAAAATTATTTTTTTTTTCGAATCTCAAATTTAATTTTCCATTTCACTTCTTTTGGTAATATTTGAAATTCTTCTAAACTGCGGAATACTGAGCTCAGTGGAGATTATTATTCTCATCAAAATATTGATGCGGCTCAGGGAGAAAGTATGCGTGCAAAATCGAAGGATTTTGTCTGTGTTCTTTTCATGCTTGTAGAATCAAGTCCGGTAAATTTACGATTTGGAACAAATCCAACACTGTCCGGTAATACTGTAAATCCGTTTTACATGACCATCTGACTCGTTTAAACGTTTTGTGTACAGGAGACGAACAGACTAAATAAGGAAAACGTAGAAGTATCGACAAAAAGATAGCTCGAGGATCATGAATGCAAATTAAATTCCAGCACAGATCTTTGAAAAATAAAGACCAAAAAATTAGAAAAATTTCAGGATATCATCATTATCATTTGTTATCGATCCTCACTGACTCTAATCCTCACAGTCGCTGAAATAAGGACTAAACGATTCAAGTATAAAGGAAATAAAGAATGCTGATTTTTTTTTCGTCGCATTCAGTCGAAGAATCGCGATAAATTTTCTTCTTCGCTCGCGACGGGCATTTTGCTTTAGGACATTATGACAGCCGTTATTCGCCGGCTCGGCAACGTTAACCGCGGCGGGTTCGTCGCTGTTCCTCTGTAACAATTCATGGAGTTTCTCGGTCAGGTTACAAGGATATACATGGACATAAATGTGAATGTGTATAAATGCGTTATATCGCGCGTCGCTGGCATAAGTTCAACGATTCTCGAGAGGAATCTCCGCAGGATGCGCTCCCGCGATCCGAAAAGTTGAAAAAAAATCAAAAATCCCGCGATGCCCTCGCGTTCGTTGCTCGCGACCCAAATACCATTTGCTTTACTTTTTCTACGTTTTTTTTTCCTCCGAGTGTTCCCTTCTCTTCGCACACCGACCTTCCCATCGGAGGACTCGCTCTTTCAATGAAAACGAAAAAAAAAAAAAAACGAAATAGTTTCACGTGAGGGGGAAAAAAATGGCGAAACCCCCGCGGCCTCTCAAAACGGAAACGAGCCGCGTGCCGGTGAAAAAATCAGTGCGAAACCCGGTCGATCTCTGGCTGCATGCCCGCGTGACGCGATCATTGACGCATATTCGTTAAAATTCTCTATAATTAGAATGCGTATAATTTTTTTAATACACCTCCAATCATATCCAAGTCTTTTTTTTATACAAAAATAACCCATAATAGATATCGTTCGATTGTAAGTTTTTGTTTACATTTTCCACACGTTGTTTCTTTAATATTTTCATTTCACGTGAATGGTATCGAATTTTCGAAAAATAAAAAAAATTCAAAGCATGAAGATATACTCCGAAAAGTCATTGTTTAAATATATTGGAATGAAGTTGGAAGTGAAAGAAGTTTTGGATATAATAGAAAACGGCGAGAAGGGGCGAGCTTTGCGAAATCGTGGGTAGAAAGGAACGAGGGGATGAGGACGAAAGGATGAGCAGGAGGATGAGCGTCGGGACGCTTGGCGCCACATTGTCGCGACCCAAATAACAATAATACCCATCCCGGCGCTTGAAAGCGTTATGGCGTGCGGAGGGACGCAAAGGGGAAAAATCCACCACCCCCTGCTCCAGCAAAGGTCTCAATCGACTATAACGAAGTAGAAAACCTCTCGATCTCTCTCTCTTTCTCTGTCGTGAATTTTCTCCTGCCGAAACAATGAACTAAATAAGCTCTCCATTCGCGCGGAGGATTTTCCACTCCGGAATAACCCATCAAAAGATTGTTTACACAATCGAGATCCTATTTTCTTTGTTTTCGGACTTAATGACTGTCACATTTACGTAATGCTCTCCCTTGTAATTCTAACCCCGTTTTTTAATCATAATAATATACAAAAATGTTACTTCATTTAGATCTTGGTTACTGATATACGCGATTTTAAAAAACCTTTTAATGGACAGATAAACAGAGTAATTTATGTTGAAGATCTGTAATCTTTGATGGAGTAAATTAAAAATGGTGGTGATATTTTAAAAAATTGATGTTTTTTAAGTAACTGCACAAAATCTTCTCACGTTGAGTAATTTTTTTGGAAAGTGGTGACAGATCGTGACAATTATCGTTTTGGATAGTGGTGAGAATTGTTTTACCGACTGGAAACTTTTATAACGACTGATGCTTCGTTTTCTCAGTGGATATAGCGAGGCTGGTGGGAAAAATAACATTTTATCTTCCGTCGTTGCTGATATCAACGAGTTTTCTCTGTTTTGAATAGAAAAATTGTTTTCGCAAGACTGCTGTGACGCTGATGTATATATACATAACGTGTCTGATCTGGTGGTAAGAGTTATCGCTGTGAGAAAACGTTTTTTTCACTCGTGATAAATGATAAATATCTAGACTTTGTATTTTATATTATCAATTTTTCATCGCTTTTGTGAAATATATATTAATTGAAGGCTTTACTTGATATTTTAAGCACGTTATACGAGTAAACCACAAATAGCGAATTAAAATTTACTAATGCTAAATGCTCACGGTTTCTCGAGAGCTGTTTCGAGAATCTTGTAAATTTTAGATTCTTTCGGTTTGCACACTCGAACACTTTAAACTGTTAAATCTTAAAACTAACCCAACATCTAGCTGACCAATGCATACAATGAAATTTTGAATCCCTCTCGGCGATTCACTCTAAACAAATTTTACCAAAAGAGTTTAAATGTCGCGATCTCAAGTAAAAGAAAGAATTTTACCGGCCTTCTGCACGAGAACGAGAAAATTACAAACAATATTCTGTCGCTTCTAAATATTTCAATCGAGAAACATTCTCAATTTGAATTTCTCGATATTTCACTAAATTTTGACGCGCGATTCATAAAAGGAAATTACTCACAATTATTAAAAAAATAAAAGAAGAACAAACGACGATCCCACCGCTCAGTAACTAAAGGTCCATTTCGGATTTTCTCGTCGAAATCATCCAATGCCAGTATTCGGCTGTCGTCGGTTTCTTGACGAAATTTTCCCGCTCGGCTCGGCAGACACGTCTTACTCGTTTGGCGATCAAAACTAGAGTTTTTAGATTCGCGGTTTTCGAAATCGAGAGCCGTTTTTGCGGAATACTTCCCCCTCTCCTTACGCTCGCCATATAATGTCAAATCGTTACAATCATTCGACAATGGCTCTTCCTATTTAAAGAAATTATAAGTTTCTGTTAGGGTGGGAATTTCGAATTTTCCCCGTGGCATGGGAACGAAGTTTGACGCCTTACTCTCGTAACGGTGTTCGCTGAGCGCTGCGACGGAGAGTTTCAGTTGGATATTCGACTCAATGGTGGTGGAGATCGTATTCTATCAGCTCGTCCTTCAGACGCGTGCCTTCTTGGTCGTTTGCTTCAAGAGCCTGGGAATCGCCGTTGAACGTAAGATAAAGAAAATAACAGAGAAAAATTACAGATTTGTTTTTGATGTTTCGTGCGCAAGACCCTTGATTTTCGTTCGAGAAGAATTCTTTAAAAGAATGGACGATCCTGTGCCAATTCTGTTATTTTGGAGACGTGCAGAAAAAGTTCGTCACAATGTATCATAATTTTTCTATGTTCAATTGCTCAACAGCATGAAAGAAATCCGTGCAGATGAAAAAAATCTTAGTAACTTGTAGTTCTGATTTCACTTAAAAATTTCAAGTATTATAGTTATATTAATTTGTGGGGTACATTGTATATTAAACTTATCTCAAAACTAAATTTGTAAATTAGAATACGTTTTTTCTCGAAATGATATTTCACTACTCCGCCTACGTTAAAATCTTTTTTAAATCCTACCAGACGATGTAGAAATTGATAGAATGGAGGATCGTATTATTTGATGCATCGCATAGGAAGCTGCGCCTATAGGCTGTACTCGGACAATTTGAGATGAAACCGTTTAACACGTTTAGCGATACATTTTAGCGACGTGCTCATGACTGATCCTTGACACAGATTTCATTCATACTATGGAGAATTGACGATTGTTGCTTTAATTGCTAATGCTCCCAACAAAAAACTTCCAAATAAGGAAGAACAAAATGTTCGATTTATTTGAATAATTTTTTCGGACCAAATTCACGTCATTGAGAAACTTGTTTTTTTTGACACTCGATTCCGGTTCGAGGTTATCGGGATTGAAAAACGATTCAAGGGAAAAGTTCCTTTCATTGAAATTCTTTAGAAAGCCCTGAAGCTCAGAAAGCTCACGGGTGTATTATTTATAAATGAATTAAATACAATGAAATGTAAAATAAATGTAATCTTAAAAGTATTCGTACTTATGTCAACTCTACAAAAAGGTGACATTACAAACAATATTAAAAATTATTTTATTAATTGTGTAATTCAGGTGAGTAGTAATAAGACGTATTCCACTCAAGTTTCCAGAGCGATCGATTGTTATCAGTGCACCAGCAGGACGAATGAAAGTTGCGATGCGAAAAGTGTTCATCCTCGTTATCTACAAGCTTGTCCCGCATCTTACACTTTTTGTCGAAAAGTTAATTCTATTTGTAAGCAAATTGTCAAAATCGTTCAAAAATTATTCAACGAGAATTTTTTTTTATTTTTCATTCTCCATTTATATTTCAGACTATTTTACTGAATCCCGTGACTACATCACGATTCGGGAATGCGCGATGAGAATGTCGGAGGAAAAGGAATGTTATCACGGCCGGTATAGTCGCGATAGTTATCAACATGTCTGCGAGTGCAAGGATTCCGGTTGCAATCGTTCCACAAATTTGCTTCACGGTATATCCGTAACACTAATTGTCTCCCAGCTATTTCTTTGCTTCGCCAATTCACGATTTTCGCTCGTATCTATTCCATTCTGAAAATTGGACAATAAATAACAGGTAAAAAAAATTAAAATTTCGGTACTTCATTTTTTTAATAGTCTTTTTAATATTAAATTTTAAAAAATTCTTTTTTATACTTTATTTCGATCTGATTTACCTTATGGGAGCGATAGACTTGGGCGCTTTTTCTGCATTATGCACGTTCAGACAAAGTTTGTTATTCAAAACTCTCATTAATTTTTAATAAGAAATTAATATTGAAATAAAAAACTATAATTAATAAAAAATAGGGTTTCCAATGGTTTCAGTATGCTGAATCTTTTGTTTTTTATTTTATCATAATTAAAGGGAAGAAATAAAATTTTCAGGTGCCATAAGAAAAAAATTTTTTTTATCGAACAAAGTGGAGTACCCCTCCAAAAAGAAAGGATTTTTTTTTTTTATGATTTGTTAACTTATTATTGGCTTTAACATCTTGTTTCAAGTAATTAATTGATGATTTATTTGTGTCTCCCAAAGAAAATGATAATTTTCTGTCTGCTACGTTAATTGATTTTTAATGTTTGTTTAAATGTGTTTTAAAATCACCAAATATTAATGTTTTATCAAAAAGAGCGCTATTTGATATTAAATTTTATCAAATTTTGAGATTTGAAACTTTTCACCAAATTTTTGGGTCGCCCCATTCCTCCTACCCTATTTGTTTTTGAATTTTTGTCAAAATGGCAAAAGTAATGAGATAATGTAATTTCTTCGATGTTGAAAGTAAATACGTCTCTTTGATGTGGATGTTTCATTGTTTACCATGGATGAAAGTAATGTGATTAAGGACATGAGATAATATAGAGCAGTGAGAGGCATTTGTATACTTTTATGTGTTCTGAGGCCATGTGTGTCTGAGTTTTAGTGTGTAATTTTATGAACGCGCGTTGTGAGCTGTCGGTAGAGCTTAGAATGTGCCGAGGATTGGTGACGTTCTGTGTCACAGGAAAAGAGGTATTATCCACTCAGGCCTAGTCCGGTAGTAGCCACGGGACCATCACTTTATATTCTCCACTTGAACGTACCACCTACGGCCTTCCATTCCCTACGCTGTCACCATTTGGCCCTGCTCGGTAATAACGATAGGACACTAAACTATTTTATACACACGTTGCTTCTCTTCTCGCGTGACATAATACCAATCTTTTTTTTCCTACGTCGTCTTTCAGCGTTTCGACATGAGTCAAAACTCAAAGTATGCGCGATTTTGGTGTTTCACAGCTAGAGATTAATTGAAATATCATTAAATCTTTTTATTCTGAAGGATACTGATTAATTTAATCGATATTTTATGTTTCTTCTCATGGCACAATACTCTTCTTCGTTTCACATTTGTGAACTTCCTGCCATGAAAAACTTTTTTGTAGAAATTTATATGGTAATTTAAAATCATGAATTCTTTATTTTGAAAGAGGGTACTGAACCATTTTATACGTTTTTTATCGTTGCACTTATTACATAATGAGTACAAGCCAAAATATTTTTGTTCATCGTTCAACTCCCCTTGCCATGAGAGTGAATAAAAGGTCAGAGAAACACGTATTCTTTATGACGGTTTTAAAAATTTGGATGGTACAGCAAATAATTTTATACTGACGTTTGACTTTTCTCATGATGTATTATCAACAATTCTTCTATTGAGAAATTATTTTTTATTTTATTTTTCTATTAAATTCTTTCAACGAGAAAGCTCGAAGATATAACCCATTTTTATATATCACGTTCAAATGTCATGTAGGTTAATTAAATTATTTTGTACACACGTTACATCTCTTCTCGTGACAAAATATATGAGTCTTTTTTTCAAGATCGCTTTTATCATTTTCTTTTCATGAAAGGTCAAAAAAATGGTAATACGCGAAAATTACAACATTAACAAAAATTTTAATAGATTAATTATGTAATTTGGTAAATAATAATTTCGCAAAGTTACTACTATAAAATGAATAAAAAATTTTATTATATTAAATTCAAATTTCAAGTTTTTGTATGAACCGGCAAAGAATGAAAAAAATAACAATTTCTTAATGGATAGAACGTGAACGCGATCGAACGTACAGAGGGATCCAAATGGTGTAACATTCTGCTCGTTTTAATGCTCATTATCTCGGACGTATCGGCGTTTCCCCCGTCTTGCGTGGCTCTCGTTTCTTGTCTCTTTATCATTGGCCCCTCTCCGAGAAAATCACACACGACTAATTGTATTTGTATGTAAGTGAGATATATAGCGTGGAACACGCAATCATTGTAGGAACGAAAAGAGTAAGAAGAGAGAGAGAGAGAGAGAGGATGAAATATGTGCGTGTGAAACGAATGTGTGCGTGTATGCGTGCGTATTATTCGGCTGATTGTTCGGGGGTTGGTGCTGACGGTGGCAGAGCCGTGCCAGCCACCGTCAACGAAATCAACAGTGCTTGCTGAGCTGTCGAGGCCGCGGGGTCGTCGTATTTTTCAACCCCCTTTAGTACGCTAACCATAAACGAGGAAGGGCTCTCGCGCCCGCGCGTTCGTTCCCCTTCCCGCCCCCTCGTCGATGCTCTTTAACGGAGAATCCAGTACGTCGCTGTTCTCTATACAGTAATCTGCTCCTCCTGGTGCTTTCCTTCGAGAGTCATCGAAAAATCGACCAGGAAACGAAAAATCGAGGATTCGCCTCTCTGTTTGAAAACTTTTTTTTTTCCATTGTGGCCGAGTGTGGATTTTTCGCGTATTCTGTCAGTAAGCGATATATTTTGGAAAAAAAATGAAGATCCAACAACTGGTGGTGGTTTGCAGTGCCTACTTACTCGTCGGTCTTTTAGGTGAGTGCATTTTTTTCTTTGGTGCTTTTCTTGGTCGTTTGTTCTGTCGTCAGTGGATTTCGAAGATTCGATTATTATTATCGAGGATACGGGATCGATGATCCAACGATTGAGCTCGGAATGATCGATAACAGTGAGATTTTTATTTTTTATTTTTTTTATTATTATTTGTTGTTTATTTTTAATTCAATGTTTGATACGGAAGGAGAAAATAATGGGACGGAATTGATGAGACTGATGGGAAAATGTGGGTCATCGAGGGGTCGAGCCCCGTACGCTGATCGAAAAAAATCGATCCAGACGACGCGAACGGATTTAGGCAATGAAGATTAAATTCCGAGATCATTTGCTGTGGAGTAAATTGAATGAAATATCAAGTTACTCGCTATTCTCCCTGCGTTTTTATTTTTTTCAATATTTTTGTCAATCAATTTTGGCTTAATGTCAATCGAAATCTCAGACTTTTTGTGTCCATCGGTTTCTCGTGAACGAAACGACGTAGGAGCGCAGGCGTCGTAAGAATCGATGACGATGTAAATCCGCAAAGCCCAAGGGGTCGACGGGAAGTTTTGATGCTTTTACCTATAAATGGAAGAAATTTATGCGTGCTGCATGGATGTCGAGCGGACGAGAGACAAGAAAATTTGCTCGCACTGTGAGCGAAAAAAGCAAAAAAAAAACAAAAAAATTACACAAAAAATGTGGAGTCTGTTTCGCTCTATTTCTCAAGTTTCTTTTTTTGGACGTCGAATGATCGAAATTTACGTAATCTCCGTGACTTCCGGCTATGAAAGGAATATGAAGGGGAACAGGACGGAGGCTAGACACGCTGACGCCAGCATTTCTAGGCCACCAAGTTGCATTGATTTTTTTGGCCTGTTTCATCGCTGTTCTAACCCACCCACTGACGAATTGTACGATTTTCTGAAGTTCGTTGAACCTCTTTCATCTTTTACGTCGCTCGATCCGAGGCTTTTTCCTTTCCGACTGAACTTCGATCGATCGATCGATCCTTGATGATTTTTTTTTCCAGCGATAACGGAAAACGCTTCATATTCTTCTGAATATTATTTTCGTTTCGAAACTTGATTTTTTTTTCTTATCGTGGAAAACCTCTGACCTCTCAAGATTACGCAGAGAGCATACTTTTGTCACGTTGAGGAAAAATTGAAAATGCATGGAAAATCTACTGCGATTTGAAAAATCTACTCAAATTTTGAAAGATTATAAAAAATGTGGGCATTTACGGTAATATTGATTTTCGTTCTGTTCCTAAATTTACAGGCGTTGACGCATTGACGTGTTTCGAGTGCAATAGTCATGTTGACAGTCGATGCTCGGATAAAATTCCACCGGATGCCCTTCAGAAGGATTGCCAAATCTCAGCTGGTGGCACCAAGTACACGATGTGCCGTAAAATTGTCCAATCGATCGAGTTTTCCATGAATGGATGTACGTATCTTTGAAACTTAATTTTAAATATAATAAATATAATATTAAAAATCTAACATTTTCTTATGAATAAATCTTAAAAAATTAAATGAATTATATAAAATGTTTCAACAAAAACGATAAACTTCACATTAAATAAAATTCAATTTACAAGAAATAAAATTTACAAAAATGACAAAAATTGTTTTTTTTGTAAATGTTTCAAATTTAAAAGTAAAAAAGATTCTATTTAATTCCATTCGGTATTTAAAATTGGAAGATGTTTGTTGATATTCTTACATTTTGCATGAGAAAAAAGATGATTGACAATGTTTTGACAGTGCCGCCAGAAACTCGCACAATAAGGACCTGCGGTTACGACGAGTCGAGCTACAAGGGACGTTGTTACCAGCGCAGTGGATTTGGCGGTCGACAGGAAGTTTGCTCTTGCCTGGAGGACCTCTGCAACGGTTCAACGCCGAGTTACGCGCACGTGCCGCATTTCCTAGTGATAATGTGCCTCGTCGTTAGCGCCCTGAATGCCTACGTGCGCAATTAGATCGATCCCTCGAATCGTTTTTTCTCTCTCTCTCTCTCTCTGTTTCTTTCTCTCTCCATTTGTCTCCCCCATTCCTCGAGAACTGGAGATTAAAAGAGAGGGGAAGGGAACGAAAGACAAATTCGTCGTTCACAACAATAATCGCAAGCCACGAAAATGAAAAAATGAAATGAAAAAAAAAAAGAAAATCCTCGTCACATTTATCCCGTCCGTAGCACACGCTCAACCAATCGAGCTGAGGGAATTATGTCCATTTTTCGAATGATTGAAGGGAGCGGAGGAGAACTACCGAGATTTCAATGTAATTGTGGATAATGGAAAAAGGCGAGGGGGAGGAATAAGGAAAAATAAAACGAGACGTCGAACCCGAGAAGAAACCCTCCGTTGTTAAAATCAAACCGAAGAGTGACCGAGATCGATCCGGAGGATATCAAAAATTGCTGAAATCGACGCAACGTGTATGCAATACGAATATGCACAAATAAGAATTTTAAAAAACGGATCTGGTTGGGCAATCCTAAAATCTTGCAACAGAGAGAAAAAAAAGTAATTAAAAATAGATCGTAGCTTTGTATCGAAGTCGGCGAATTCGCGTTTCGCTAAAATTCCTAGGGACGAGGCAAAATAAAAAAAATTATATAGAAAAAGATGTGAGAAGATGGAAAATCGCGCACTGCCTTGAAAACTGACATTCCCAATAAATGCTGCGTAACACAAAAAGTACATACACGCAATTACACACAAGAAAAATCGCACGCGAAAACCGTAAAATGACAATTTTCTAAAATGATCGAAGATACTCGCGATTCTCATTGTTGCTGACCACGCCGAAGCCCGCCATGATGACAAAATCAACAAGAACATAATAAGAAGATAATCAAAGGACCAACCGATCCGATCCGAAAGATCGCACACGCGCATCTGCAAAAACACACAAATTTTAAGAGATAAAAATGAAAATTTAATTATAAAGAACAATTAATAATAATCTGTAATTTAAAAAAAGAGGATAATTAAGAGCAACGAAGCAGAAGTTGAAGATTTTCAGGAATGATTTGGAAAGAGGGAATACCCATTAAATATATTAATATTTGGGGTTGAGGGTGCTTCTCGAGTCGTCGTTCTCGGATGTTGAATTCTAATCAAGCCGATCACTGCGTCGGACACACTGTTGTCTTTGTTCAAAAGCATTCTGTGTGTAGAGCTTAATATATATTTAAAGAAATGAAATCTTAAAAAATTATAAATATATAAAGATCCATTTAAAAAATATATTATATTGAGGAAGGAATGAAATTCAGTAACTGGAAGAAAAACGTTGTACAATGATTAAAGGGAAATCAAATTTGAGAGACGAGAAAACGTATTCGTAGGAGAAAATTTTATTGATCACACATGATGTTCACAAAAAAGTTTTACAAAAAATAGAAAAAAAAATCGCCAACTGCTATGTGTAAGATTTTGCAGGCACATGGGCATCGCGAGTCAAAATCTTTCGCACTCAATTAATTTTAAAATGTTGAAACAAATCAAGAATAAAGAAGGGACAAAATAGGTTGAAAGTAATATTTGCAAGGAAAAACGAGAAAGCAGCAAGAGAATAATAAAGAAATATTATACATGTAAATATGTGTGTACGCGCTCTTTAGCGCCCTCTATCGCGTATACGTAAAAAAAATCCTGTAAGAAAAAGGCGAGAAGGACGAAAAAAAGCTACAAAAAAATTTAAAAATATAATAAAAAAAGAGATCCTCGTCGAACGTGGATGGTTCAAATTCGTAGATATCTTGCAATCCAATTATTAGTGATCTCGTAGATTAGGTAATAATAATGATACTGATAATATTAAAAATATTATTATTATTAAAATAATGATAATTTAACGAAACTGCTGGTAATTCTCGAATCTCGAGAAGATTTATTCACCGCAATTGCGGCAAAAAAAAAGAAAAATGATACGAAAAAGGAGAAAAATCAATATACGAATGCACCATGACCCACAAGCGTTATTTTACCTCTTTCCCATTTTGTGGATTTCCGGCCAATTGGTCGTTCGCCAATTTTTACCCGACTCGACCATTCATTCGTCTGGGGACACGAGCGTCGAGCACTTAATCAATTTCATGAAAATAGATCAATTTCTTGATAAACGATTCGACGCGATTGTTGGAAGATGCGATCAGTATTTCTCTTCCGTCGCTCTTATCGTACGATTATATCCACCAGGTGATCGATCGAACGCCAGCTGACATTCCGCGAGAAAAAGAATGCCAGTCCTTCGGATCGTCAATTATTTCCTTTCTTCTTTATTTAGCTTCGATATCTCGAGCCTGTCGGCTCTCTTCATAGCATGTCGTAACGCGAGGAGGAAGGATTCATCTTTCTTAATACTTTTCCTCGTTTTTTTCCGTCGAATGCGATTAAAGTCGTACGCTCATAAGAATTTTTCCCTCACCGTCCGGTGTACAAAAAAGAAACACATTGTCGCAAATTCTCACCGAAAGGAATAACTCGATCGAATTTTTCTTTGACACTTTTCGTAAACCAAAAAGTAGCTGTCAAAACGGATTTATTTAATGGATCAAATCGGGACTTGATGAGAGGAAGTTCGTTCTTCCCTTCCATCTTGTTATTCAAACTGTAAGAGGTCACTTCAACTCAGCGAAACGAATTTTGAAAAAGGACATGGCGAATGTTCGAAGTTCCGGTTCTTCTGGCACTCCACCTCGACCGATCGCTTCAGCAAAATTGAAGCGATTTTTCAGCAGGTAAGCGCAGACATGAAAAAAATTGTATATCAATGAAAAAATGAAAAAAATTGTATATCAATGAAAAAATGAAAAAAATTGTATATCAATGAAAAAATGAAAAAAATTGTATATCAATGAAAAAATGAAAAAAATTGGTATTCTGACAGCTGATTGGAGCTTCGATAACAAAAAGTCGAGTTTGTTTGAGGATCGTTTTGAGATTCTTGTGGGATAAGCTTTTAAAAGAGAATCGAGAGAATCCCCGATCTTTGAAAGATCAGATCATGAACCCGGGACCGGCAGCTTCGTCGCAAAATCGATCGTGTTCAAGTCCTGCGTCCCAATGTCAGTCAGCTTCACCATCACTCGTACAACAACCACAGCAGCACCTTATTTACGGTCCTATAACGACCATTCAACCTTATTTACCTACCAATGTTCATCCCCATTGCGTTTACACCGATATCCAGAGAAATCCTGGATTGGCGGGAACAAATCCGCTCTCCAGCCAAGGTGAACATCGCTATTAACAATGAAATAAATTGAAATTAGAAAAATTCATACTAAAACTTTTCTTAAACTGGTTTTTCAAAGTCAATAAAATGTTCAGATTCAATTTTCCTTAAATTCAGATTATCATTCATTAAGCTCATTATATTCTCCATTCGTAATTAAAGTTTCCGTCCGTCACACAAAAGTCACGAAGTGGCAACCAAAAGGCAAACCAAGCCGTATTCACCAGGGTAATTCTCAAGCGAATCTACACAAAGCCCAACAACAATATTGTCAATCAAGCCAGCACAGCATCCATCAGCCAATATCTTACATTCCGAAGCCCGTCGTTGTTTTCGACCAATGTCAGAGCAATTCAGGACCTGGAATCGCTCCCGCAGGGACACCTTTTCTCGTAGCGTCGTCGAGCTTCGCTCACGGCCCTTACGGGTCCATCGACCATTTTCCTTCGCCTCCAGGAGTCACTCTGATCCCTCAACCTTATTTCAAGCCTTCCGAAGTTGGGCCGACCTTCTGCTTGCTCCCGGAACGTCCTGGAACGACGCAAGCCCTTGGAGGACAGTCACAAGCTCCTTTGTACAACATCTCGGCCGCAAGTCCTTGCAACATTTCGTCGATTCATCCGAAGAGTTCCTTCCTCCACGGTCATCCTTACGGGAACGTCGCTAGCTTTGGAAATGGTCAAATCAATTCCGGACCAACCCCTACGAATCAGCTGTTTCCAAATTCTTCGATTACGTTCAACGCTCCGTCCCGGGAAAAATTGTCGATGCTGTCCAGCGTTGATGTACAGACGATGACTTATTCTAGAGATGTGGCGGGTTCTGCAGACGTGAAACAAGATACTGCAGATACCGGGATGGAAAATCTCGAATGGCCTCTCCAGACAGCCAGAGATTCCGTCAGTGTATTTGAGGCTAGTAAATTCATTCATTTAATTTCGTTTAGAAATAAATATTTTAAATGAATTCTTAACGAAAGTACTTATGCAAATCAATCGTCAATGTAGTTTTCGAAACTGTACGTATTAATAATTTTAAAGAACAGTTGCATACATGAATAAAAAATTTTATCAACAAATTCCCACTGTTCCGTTATATTCCCGTTAGACTTCCGAGACGACGGGAAGTCCGAGAATTTTGACATCTCCGATACAGACAGCCCGACTATGCGCTTCAAAACCCAAGAGTCAGGACGAACGTTTTTCAGATGAGTCCGCGAGCTTTGACTTCACGATCGAGGCGGAAAAAATGGTTTCTGCCCTCTGCAATACTGTTTCGTCGAACGAACTGGGTAAAGATGAGACTCATGGAAAAAACGAGGCTTCAATGTCTTCCGGCGGTGCAGCTGGTGACAATATTACGAACAAGACGAACATTTGGTTCACCGACTTTTGCACCGATTATGGAGTTCCGGTGGGTCATTAACTCTATAGTTTTTTTATTTATCAGAATTTTGTTAAAAATTTAAACAAGTCTTCTTTGATACGACCTGTATACACTTAATTTTATGAGGATTCACCACGTAGGCATTGAGATATTTATAAATAAAAATCACAATTTTTTGTTCTCTTTCTAAGTCATTTTGTTCAGAATAAATAGACAAAATAAAATAAAAAATAAATATGATGAAAGTTTGCTAAAATTTGTATGAAAATATTAAAAAGCAAAATGATGTGACAGATGGGTCAGAGTTACCGTACCGCGAGCACGCAGACTCAAGAGGACAGGCAAGATCCCCAACACAATCCTGAAATGATGAGAAAAACGATTAATTGGGGTTGCAACGAGGCAGAGACGATACTCAACTCGATCTGTCATCGATCGAACTCTCGTGCTGGATTCCTAGCAAATATTTCCTGCGCGACCAGAACCGCGGTCGCCAAATCGTCGACCTGTTTTCCTGTATTTTCCGGAGACAAAAATTTCGTTCGGGACCTAATAAATGCATTCCTACGAATCAGCAATGGATGGCTTATTCTAGATAATTATCTGAACAAGCAACATTATCCAAGTCTCGACGAGAAATTCGATCGAAAGCTCACGTCGTGTTTTCAAACTTGGGAATCCGCGAGCCACGATTTGCTTGAAGAAATCGTCAAGGCTCTGAACACCATTGAGGAAAATGCTGCGAATTCTTCGAATCTCGACTCTGTGGGATTTCAGGAAGGTTCATTGAACAATTCGTTTCCTGGAGATGTGAATCTCTACACGAACAACGACCTCTTCGACTCGTCTCAACGTCAACAGGAATCGAATTTGAGCAACAGCGATAGAAACGATCGCGACTCGACTTACACTCTCTCGTACCCGGCGTGTGGTAAAAATTTATCGAATTTCGAATCGAAACAAAAAGAACCGAAGCTCAGAAGCAAATGGACGATAACGGAAAATCTGTCAACGATCGACGGAGGAAAATCAGAGGTTAATAAAAAAGACGCGAGCTTCGGATCGACCAACAGATTCCGGTTGAAAAATGCCTGCAACGCGAAAATAACGTCATCAAAACACTCTCTGAACGCAGAATTTTTTCACCTACGTAACAAAGTAATGGAAAGCATCGGAAATGGGAACGAGCCCGATCGACACCAATGGGGACTGAAGGAGCATTTTCTCTTCGGCGCTTCTTCGCGATCCGGGGTGAATTCGAGTGCGATCATCGCATCGGGCTCTTGCGAACCAGCTTTTAAGATCCGAGGCAATGGAACGGCTTATGAGAATTCTTACGAGCGAAGATGTCCAGCGGCGAGACTCGATCCCACGATCCCGGTCAATCAACCGAATCATTGTACCAATTTGAATGGAAGTATTTATCTCTTAACGGGAAGTGAGAGCGACTCGACTTACGTCGAGCGCAAGACGTACCCGGATCCGGATTACGCCGGTAGAATATCCGAATTGGGCGAGCTGGGTAATGCCGGAATATCAAGTTTGAAGAGCGAACCAGTTTACGTCAGTAAATGTTCGTCGGATCAACGAGAATTGGTCCCAAGAACAAAAATGACGCTGCTAAGTCAGATCGAGGGCAATACACTGAGCAGGGACACCAAAGAGATGACCGCGAATCTTTCCGCCTGGTTCGCGAGGATGAGAAATTCTCCGAGTTCGCACCGAACGATTTCTTCAACTGAGAGGAAAATCGACAATCGTGCATCGACTCATCCTCAAGAGACCTCCAGAAGCGCGATGGATCTCAATCGGCAGCTTCATCTCGACGCTAATCGGCAATTAGCGACTCTTCAGAACATGCAAGCGATTCAGAGCCAGCCCTGGAACGCCGCGAATCTTTTGAAACGAACGAACGGAAATGTTTATCGAGGAATCGATGAGTACGACAGTTCGGAAGATGTGCGAGTCTACATGAAGCCCGGAAGCTACAATGTTCCTAAAAAGAGGCATCATAGAAGAAATTTGAGGAAATCTGAGAATCCTTCAAGCTCTCGAGGCAATAACACGCCCAGAATTCACAATCGTCAACAGAATTATCACGTTGGAAAAAATCAAGTTTCGAGCTCGATTTCTTCAGTGCTGATCGCGTCTTCGGTTCAGCTCTCGACGACGACGACAACGACGACGACTTCGATCCAAGTTCCTTTCCCGGCGACTCCGATCGTTCCTCCGCCTTCGAATTTCACACCTCACAATTCACCGAGAATCCTGCGGCGGGTGAATTCGCTGGGCGAGCAGGAATCGAGGCAGGATGTCGCTTGGAAAGCCGCCTGCGCATCTGCGGAAATTTTACTCGAGGCTCTGAATGTAAAGACTACGAACGAGTGTCAAAACCTGGAGAAAATTTCAGAATCTCCGAGAGCAGATAAAAATAATGAGGCTTCAAATGGAAATCTAAATGAATCGACCGATCGCTTGTGCAATTCTAACAAGCCGAATAAAATGGAAGACGATATTTACCACGAGGTTTCGAGCTACGAACCGTCTGAAGACGGATCGAGCTCAACTTGCAAATATTCTCCAGAACGCAAAGAAAAATCAGGAATGCGGGAGTTTAAACAGTCGAAAACGAACATAAAAACGGATTCCTGGTTAATAAGAACGTTCAGTAACGCGAATGTCGCAGATTTAAGAGACTCCGATCCCGAGAGCACGATCGGTGGATCGATCAACAGTTCGCTGAATGAAGATCGTCGAGAGCTCAAAGCGGTTGTGACCTCGACGCCAGAACCAGCGAAAGTTCAGTTTGAGACCGAGAACGCCAAAATCGCTATAAAAAAGCCCGCGGGGGCGTTTCCGGAAAAAATGAAAAGTCCGCGCAAGACCGAAAATCTCGGAGAATCGGAATTAAGCAACAAACCAACGAGAAATTTATCAATTTCTCTAATCGACACGAGTGAGGAATTTGTAGGAAGAGCAACGTATTCCGAGACTGTTAGAAGATCGACGGGAAAAATCGGCAATTCGGGAAAATCGGATAATAGTCGAACGAGACAGATGAGATCAACGAATTCGATGGAAACGATGAGGACATCCGTGATACCGATCCCTAGTCGAAAATGTCAAAGAAAGGACGATCGCCTAACTTGCCAGAGTCACAAGTGCAGGAAAACGATCGGTAAGAGATTATCGAAAGATTTTGAGGACAGCGAGGAAAGATTAAAGAAAATTGTCAGAGAAGAAAGTTCCGGTGAATGCACGAGACCTCTGAAATCTCAGAGAAAAAAAGAAGACGGAATGATCGAAACACGGAGCAAGGCCGGCGAGCGTGGTTGGTCCATTTGGTATAGTTCGAAGAGAAAACAGTCACTCAGTACTCCAGCTTTTAACAAATTGGTGACGATCCATCAGACCGTATGGCAGATGGAGGACGCGAAACTTCTCAAACAGCCCTCAATCTCCAATGAATCTAAAGAAATTGTAAGTTTTACAAAAGAAAGAAATGGATTTCTATTTACTTTTTTACATATTTTCGAAATATTTTGTTTTTAATGTTATTCTTTTTTAGATCGACGATGAAAGCAATGCGATCAAAAGTCCAATGTTTCTCGAGACCATCGGATATAAGCTGAAAAATCGAATTTATCATAAGATTGAGCACGTGATGAGGGATTTTAGGAAAATAGTTAACAACTCGAAACTTTATCACAAGGTAATGTGAGGATTTTTTATTTTTTTTCCGTACGCAAAGGGAATAGATTAGCTTATATCTGGTATAACAAAATGAATGAATATATACACGGTAATTCCATTAAACAAGCTCATTGCGAGCTTTTCAACTGAACATGCTGGTTTAGAAAAAAAAAACTACAATAATTTGCATTAAAAAAATGTATTTTCAGTTATGATTTTGTAATGATAAAGAAGAAAGAAAATCTACTGATACAAAATCGCTCAGACTTACGAATTCGTTACATATGAAAGTCATTACCAAATGAATCAGAAATTCTAAAATTAATCAATTATTTCTTCATAGAATGATGTCGATTGCATTGCTAAGATTGAATCCCTGTGGAAGAAGCTGGTAGAACTTTTTGACGAACAATTTGCGAATTGGGAAGTTGAGAACGCGAACGAGAGTCCAAAAAACACCAGTGGATCGTTGAACAGCCAAGGAGCTAGATTGAAATCACCACAGAAACAACAGGAAAAATCGACGTTAGCCCGAGAGAATGCTTCGCTCAAGAAAAATTCCTCTGGAGCGACAAAAAATGAAAATTAATTTGAAAAGACACTGCAAAGAATGCGCGAATAGGAAACATTTATTTTTAATAGAGGACGCGCAATTTTTCGACGATCTCAACAGTTTACCGTGAAAAAAACGTTTGTGGTCATCCCGATAATTATTTTATCAGCGGGCGAACAATACAAAAAAGAATAATTTAAAAAATCTCAATCTAGTCATATCGATAAGTTTGGTAAAGTCTAATGAAGAAAAGTCACTTTATCGCATGGAAACAGAAGCTTCCACGATGATTCGTTTTTCGTAGACTCTTTACAAGGAAATAAACGAAACTTGGTGCAAAAATGTGTTCGGGTGCAATACTCCGACAAGTGGGTGTGAAGAAAAAACTTACACTATCGGAATGTTTATTTTTCTAGAGTTGTAGTTATCAGAATTCTTTTTTTTTGTTAAATTTACATCCGATCGCTAATGAATATACCCAAGCTCGTAACTATTTTATCTGATATTTGACCGACAAAAAGTTCGAATTGTTATGCGATATCTCTGAAATTAAATACTTTAATACACATTATAAGTGTAACAGAATTATTTTAAACTTATTTATTTAAAGAGGTTCACGCGTTTATAATGCGAACTCTCAGGTAGAAAATATTGATGAAAGGAAGCGATCGTTATTCGTTTCTTTTCTCGTGAAACTTCTCATCAGGGTAACAGTTCAAAAAATTTGCAACTTGATTATCGACGACTTTTTGCAATGCGACGCGGTAAACGAATACTTTTACTTGATTTTCACAATTTTCAAACTCTCATAACTTTTTAAATAATTAAGATATCAACTTTATCTTTGTCCAATACGCTTTCTTTTTCGAAAATCTACAAGAATATGTGATAAAGAAGTCTATTTGAAAAGAAAAGAGTGCAGTTATGGCCGGAACTAGAACAAACCGAAAAAATTAAAAATTGACAAAATGGAGCGTTGTTGAAAAAAGTTCGTAAAATCGGGTCTTTTTTCACTAGTTTTTTAGTGTAAACAATAAAAAATTATTTAAATAAAATTATGATTCTAGTTCCGACGATAGCCAATACATGTTGTGAAAAACGTATTCAAATTTCAAGTGATTCGGTTGAAGAGTTTTTTGTTTTCACCTCCATCGTGCCGAAAAAAGTCGTTTCGAGATACATTAGTTTAAAGTTTAAGGTACAGATATTTTCAAAAATTGAGTAAATTTTGAATACTTACAGTCAATCCACGATTCCGGCATCATTTTCGGGGAATGGAACGGTATACAGGTATATATTTTCGGAGAAAGGTCGGGACAATTGTTGCGCTCCGAGGGCTATACCCATGAGAAGCGCGCGGACCACTCTCTACCCGGTTGGGCTATACAAGCTATAATATTGAGAATTTCCACATGAAAATTTCAGTATATTCTTAAGATACTATACTTTCGAAATATCGAGAAAAAAAATCGATTTTTTGAAATTTCTAGACCACCGGATCCACAACAGCAATCACAATCACGTGACCACGCAGATTTCGTAAATTTCGGATTTATCAGTGGAGGGTGGTAAGTTGGCTATATCGTGAGTGGTGAGACGGTAGGAATGAAAATCCTCATCGAAATCGTTGAAGCTATATTAGGAACGCAAGAAAACTAGGAAGGTGTCACACCGCTGACGCTTCTTTCCATCTATCAGACTTCTCCCCCTTCCCCATATCGACGACTTCTCAATCTCTCTGTATTCTCCTCCTTTCCGTCTTCAAACGTTCAAGTAGCATTAGGAGCGCAAGAGACCCGAAGACGTTGCAGGCCGCCCTTACGCATTTCAAACGCTCCGATTTCTCCCCCTCGCCGGCTCTGTATCAGTCTTTTTCGTCGAGTGCTCGAAGGCAAAGGCGTCACAAACTGAAAAGAATACTACACAGAGGTCGCCTCGGTTGATTGCAAGGGCGTAGCAAGTAACGAAAATATTCAAACACGTTCATTGTGTACGCCGCCATCACCGTTCGCGAATGCGCGTCAACGAAATGTTTACAAATGTGCGTAGATTATCTGTTTGCAAATTCACGTCGATAATATTTTTGTGAGTGGACTGTATTTTAAAGTGAGAAACATTTTTTAGTGATTTTTCTATTAAAAATATGAAGATGTATATTAAAATTAATTGGTTACCGTGATTGACACCTTGCGAAAATACTGCATTATAAGTAAATGAATTTCATATATATTGCCCGGCTTATGTCTTTCTTACTCACTTATAACACACACACACACACTCTCTCTCTCTCTCTCTCTCTCTTAAGCGTACGCGCTGCTTCCGTGATTGTGCTCAAGCGATGGAGTTATTAAAATATAAAGAAAATAAATAATATTTATAATTTATTTCAGAAATTTCATTCCCTTCACACAATCCGTTTACCCTATATGCGTTGCTACGCTAGGAAATGTTTTTATCATTCATCGACAGATTGACTATAATGATTTATCCATAATGAAACTAACCAATTTTCATAAATATTTTTAATGAATTAAATGAATAATATGAATTTATGAATTATGCGTAACTATTTTTTCATCAAGACTAGATTTACTTGATATGTTTCGCGGACGCTTCTGCTACTCTGTTTTTCTCACTAGCTTACTTACACACCGCTAAGGTAGCTCTCATTTATCGGCAGAGCGTTGCATATTCACCCAACGCTTTTGCTTCTGTCCTTCTCATTCGCTTTCCTCTGTTACGCTGTTTCTCTATCTCTCCCTTACATTGACATTCACACGAGCGTACACACGTTGTGATTCTATGCTTTTCATTACATTTCGTCTCTCTCTTTCTTCATCACACTGTCTCTCATCAGTAATTAATATAATTATCTTCAACATTAAAATAAATTGAAGAAAAGTTCGTGAATAAATTATTAAATTTAAAGGTATTGAATAAATATTCTTTTTCATTTATCATATAACAATAAAAAAATTTTAATTCGTTTTATACTCTATTATTATCGTTTTTCTATTATTAAATTCTTTAATAGATATAAAAATTAAGATTAGAATATGAACAAATTAAAAATCAAATTATTATATGTGTAATTATAATTATTATAGAAAATGAATACACATGAAACTGAATAAATATAAAATCCTCATGAAACTATTAGATGAATAAATAAATAAACCATTTAAGCAAGTTTTTCACCATATTGGATTATTAAAGATAATTATTTTTAAGTTTTATAAAAAAATATCCGATCAATATTCTTCGACACGTTGTTACTTAAAAAGTTATATTTAAATTTGGTAAATTGATATTATTTGTGATAAATTATATAATTATCAATAATTCGAAAATAAAATAACTTGACTTAATAAAAAAAAAATAAAATCAATTCATAAATTCTTTGAGAAATAATTATTATTTAAAATTAATAAAATTCATTCTAAATTGGTTCAATAAGTAAATAAAAATTTATTTTAAAAAAGTTCTTCTCCTAATCTGATTATCATTCAATTTTTATATCACAATCATCCGTCGATAAATATTGTCCTATATACTTAGTTTTTTAAAAAAAATTTAAAAAATTGTTATTCAGATGTCACGATATAACCGTTAACTATATTCTTACGTTCATTTATAGGTTTTTCGAATTCGATAACGGAATAAGAAAAAACGATGGAAGAAAAGGATCTACGAGGAAATTTCTCTGGTGTACCTGGTAATAATTCTTTACTGGGTAACATGCAGCCGAGAAATACTCAGTCAACACCTCGACAACGAGCAATGACTGCGACGGAACGTAATCGTCTTTTCAGGCAGAGAAAGAGGGAGCTTGCACTACAAAAAAAACAAATATCGCGTCCCCGAGCAATGACTTCTACAGAGCGGACTAAACTCTTTCGGCAGCGCCATTTAGCGACTGAAAGAGAGAGAAGAGATAATGAAATAGCAGCCGGCAAAATTGTTCGGCTACCGGAATATCGCCGACGTTGGAAAATGGCTACCGCGAGATTCCAATTTGTTTTCATCGATAACGATTTCGGACATAAGTGTAATGTGTGTGACAGGTTGTGGCTCCGAAAAGACTTGAAACCAGCATCACCAGTCATGGCGCGTCGATTACATGAACATTTTCATGATGAAAAAGTGAATGAATTTACACTTTGTCATAGTTGTTATGATGCGTGCAAGCGCGGTCGGTTGTCAAGTATGAGTCGGAGTAACGGATATCGATATCCGGAGTACCCCACAAATTTGCCACGTCTTAATCCGATTGAGGAGAGACTTGTGTCCCCGCGATTACCGTACATTCAAGTCCGACGATTGCGTCATGCAGGACAATATGGTATCGTGGGACAGGTAATCAACATTCCGGTCGATGATGACAATATGGTGAAAACCCTTCCCCGCCAGTTAGATGACGATTACGCAATCAATGTTAACATAGAGCGCTCACTGTATCACAAATCATCGTACTTAAGTGGGTTTGTGCGCAAAGAAGTTATTAAAGCGTGGTTAAAATATCTCGCTGATAAGCCACTTTATCGTCTTAACAAAATCGAAATCGACTGGGATAGATTGGAAAGTTATTACCAAAATGAAGTGAAGGAGGAAAACTTTCATGATAAAATTGAAACTTTAGATGGAGAAGAAATACCAGAATCTGATCTCTGTTACGCTCAGCAGCATACGATGATATGGAATGAATTAAAATGTTTGGATACCGATCCGGGACAGCGAGCGAAGCCGTCGAATACCATCTTCGGTCCTTACGCTGAAGAACTCAGTTTTCCGATGATATACCTTGGTGAGGCGCGCCAGATTGCTGAAGGTGTGAGGAATACACTATACCGTACAAGTACATCAGAAATTAGGCGCAGCGACCGACGTGGTGCTAAGCCTCAGCATTTATTACATATGGCGATGTGCATGATGCGACGAAGGATTACAGATGGTATTTATAATACGTCAAGATTAAATCGCGCCACAGAAAATATCACGCATAAGCAGATTGAGGATCGCGAATTCATCGAGCAGCTTATTGAAGTAGACACAGCGTTCATGAAGTCGGTTCCAAACTCTGTTCAATACTGGTCGAGTGGAAAACGTGATCTCTTTGCCATGATTCGTCAATTAGGAAAACCAACGGGATTCATGACTTTTAGTGCAAGCGAAGCACGCTGGCCTCACTTGTTACGGATTCTACATCGATGGAATCCCGAATGGCACGATCAATATGAACCAGACATATCCGAAGCGGATATTATGGAAAGAATGCACTCATTTAACCGCCATCATTTGGTAGCAGAAGACCCGGTCATTTGTTGCATTTATTTTTATCGAATGGTCGTCTGTCTTTTAACAATTCTAAGTTCTGAACGCTCTTACAACCCGTTCGGAAAGTATCGAATAGTCGATTATTTTCTAAGATTTGAACTCCAGAATCGTGAAAGTCCGCAAGCACATGTTTTGGTGTGGCTTGCGAACGACCCGCGCGAGTCGGTATCTGAGAATATGCCTCTCACGATTCAGATGCTTACGGATCTCTGCAGCGTTGACAAAGAAGACCTGTCTGACGAAAATTTGATAGAGAATCAAACTCATTTGCATACATCCACGTGCTTCAAACACGCCGAGCAAACATGTCAATTTGGTATTCCATTCTGGCCGATGCGGGAGACTCGAATTCTTGTACCACTGGCAAAAGATGACAACCGTCGTCAACTTTTCAAGAATAAAGTTATGAACGCAAAGGAAAAATTGCAGTCAAAACAATACGCATCCATCGACGCATACATCGCAGACATCGGCGCTTCCTCGTATGATGATTACTTGGATTTAATACGATCAACGCTGAGTCATCCAGTTGCATTTTTCAAACGGCGGATGGATCAAATATTGATCAATACTTTCAACCCGTGGATTGCTGCGACCCTAAAATCAAAAATGGATCTTCAAATCATTCTAGACGCGAATTCATGCGCAACATACGTCGTAGATTATGTGAACAAATGTAATCATGGAATCAGCCACTTCCACAGGCAATTGATTGAACTTCATGAACGAGATCCACAGGCTGACTATATCACGTTCATGAAGTCGTTAGCGTTAAAGATGCTGAATTCCGCTGAAATGAGCGCTCAGGAAGCTGCGTGGTATCTTCTGAATAAACCCATGAGGTGGGCTTCTAGAACTACCGTCGTTATACCGACAATGATGCCGAATGAGCGGCACCGTTCTCGAAAACGGAAATCGGCTATGAATCGCGAGGGTATCGAGCCAGATTCGATGGAAATATGGAGGAAAAATATCATTGAAAAGTACGAGGAACGGCCTGCTAACATCGAAAATGTAACCCTTGCTCAATTCGCGGCATGGTATGATATTCGGAAATCATCGGAAGAAGAGGACGATAATGACGAATTCGGACAAAACCAGGATGGCGACGATGATATAACAAATTTTAATGTTGACATCGGTGATATCCATGATGACGATGAAATCAGAGATGCAGTGGACACAAGTATACGTGAGCCAACGGAAGGTCCCGTTCGATTGGTACATCGCAGGAAAATATGTCGAGTGATCAGATTTCGTAATTATGATGTAACCACCGATTTCGAACAGTACAAACGAGAGCAAGTGCTACTTCATGTACCTTTTAGAAACGAGCATGCGGAGATAATGCATTGCAAACGATTTCTTCGTACATATGACGAACGAGAGCAAGAAATAATCAATGCCCGAAAAGAATTTGAATTTGATGTCGACATAAATGCGATAATGGCAATGATTGCTGAACTGTGTTCCGCAGACCAGGGAGCAACGGTCGACCTTGCAGAGGATGATCCCTGTGGTGCACGACTCCAGAGAATATTTGACAATAGCGATGACGATTTCCAATTCATTAATTCTGAAATCAGCGCGGTACGCGACCGAGGCATGATGATGACGAAACAGCAATACTGTGAAGTTATGGGTCATATGAATCGCGAGCAGCGTGAACTCATACTAGAGGCAATATATCGATTGCATTTACCTGAGAATCGTGCAAATCCCATATAAATCGTCTTCACCGGTCCGAAAGGCAGTGGGAAGACTTATACGAAAATTTCCAGAAGCTTCACTGTATTGAAATCGAGTTACTAATTGTACAAAATCACATCTTTTACCTAAGCTCTTTTGAGGTACTACAAAAAGTTGCTATTTTCAAATGTAAAGATCTCAACTTGTAAATAGTCAATCTCATGCAGATTTCATCAAAAGTCGCGTCTCATATTTGTCTTGCTACTCATAAATCAAATTTTATTTAGATGTCATTCAAAATATTTTTTACATAAAATATGCAAGAACTTCCTTAAATGATTCCGGAAAAAATATATGAAAAAATATGTTATGTTTTCTGTACAAATATATGTATAATCATTTTTATTTCAAAAGATTACAGTCGTTTGAAAAACAATCTTCGATTTTTTTGGTTTAATCATGACGTTATGTTCATAACAAATATCTACGTTAATAATGTGATTAAAGGAGCTCTCAAAAAATCTAGAAAACAATCAAAAATATTATGTTTTCTGTCAAAATAATAAATGATAATTGTTCGAAAATGAATTTTGTATTTTTTGGTTTAAGTTGAATTTTACCCTCCAATTCTTTTCTCGTCGATTGAGTGCTCTTCTGCGCGTTTCTGCCAAAAATTCGATTAAAAGCGGTCGGTGGCTTTCACTCGGCATTCGTCGATTTCCAAGCAATAATCATATATATACTTCGTTGATGATTAATAATTGTTACATTCTATCATACCCGTAAACCGTGCAAACCATCGTTGTATAAAACTGCAACTATACGTTTGCCACTAGACATGGCTTTAGAATTTTACTTGCATGCTCCAAGATACCGAAACAGTAATATTTTGCGCGTACTCAAATCTTACTAACTTTTCTCTACTGAATCAAAAACTTCGAGTGTTAAACCTCGTTTATGCATATGCATGGCTTAGATATAAGCATGGTATTGTCATCGGTAATTCCGGCCTTCATTCAAAAATCAGTCTCTCCGGGCAATTTAAAAAATTGTCTGGGTTATTCTACGTACTGGACATCAATATTTGTTTGTGTACTTATGTAAAGTCAATAAATAAATCGAAAAACAAAAACAAGCTTCCCGTGCTTCTCGACTGACGGTATTTTTAAAAATTATCAGTATAAATTAATATTTAAACAATCTAAATGATTAAATTAATTCAAATATAAATATTGAAAGGAAGTATGTATAGTGTACAAAAATGACAAACGCTTGAAGCCAAACATTTAACATCATACCCACGTAAAGATCGAATTCCTTACGGATAAAATATCTATCGGGAAATCCGGTGATAAGACCCTAGAGTTGATATCGCCGTATCAATTAATAAAAGCGGGCATAAGAAAAGAGAATTGAAGCAAAGGTTGAATATCAAAATGTTTATCCATTAAACGTCTTCCTTCCGCCAGATGTAACGAATTCACATCTGCTATTACGCAATTGAAAACGTAATCAGACAAACTTTGTGAGCACTCATCTAGGGAACATTATCGAATCGACAACCAAGAGATAAGCAGCTCAGGAAAAAAAATCAAGAAGGAATGAAGAAAACTACGGTCGTGTCAGTTTTAAGTAGAAAGCGAGGATGGATGGGTCGTTTCTATCGTACGTGGCGACGCTCGTCGCTCTCGCGATCGGTATATTTTACACTTATGCCAAATACAAGTTGTCTTACTGGAGCAGGAAGGGTTTGAAATCACCTAAGGCACATTTAATTTTTGGCAACATGAAAGAAGTGGTTTTGTTTCGACAATCACCGGGACAAGTACTGAAGGAAATTTACGAGTCGGTCGATTCCGATGAGCCTTACGCTCCTTGTTATCTCTTTCACAAGCCAATCCTCGTGCTTAGAAGTCCCGAACTTATAAAACAGATGATGATAAAGGACTTTGAGGTTTTTCCCAATCGAGGATTCGGCGGTAAGAGCGAAGCCGATCCTCTCGGCTACGTCAGTCTGCTGGGGATAAAGCAGCCCAGATGGAAATATCTTCGTGGAAAGCTCACACCTTGTCTGACGGGACAAAAACTCCGTAGAATGTTGCCGCTCATCGTTGAATGTAGTGACAAGTTTATCACCTCGATCGAGAACACAGACGAGGATGAAAATCGAACGAAATCTCTCGAACTCAAGAGCGCAGCTGGCAAATATTGTACGGACGTGTTTGCCTCGATTGCTTTCGGGGTCACCACGAATTCGTTCGATGAAAACAACACGGCCTTCTTCGACGCTGGTAAATTTCTGAAAATAAAAAATAGAAAACATTATCATAAAATAAACGCCTTGGACATCCACATTGGCAAAATTTTCATTTTTTTGATTTTTTAAAGTTTATTTGTACAAGTAAAAATTAGTTACGAGAATCGACGGCTAACTTGGAATATTTCTATTAATTTTTTTTTCAAGTCACAAGTAATAAATTTGCCAAAAAAATATATTGATATTTCGTAATTTTCCAAACAGGTCAGAGAGTATTGGCTGGTTTGAAGAGAGGAATAATTTTACTTATACATTTTCTTTTACCTGAACTCATACCCGTTACCTCTCTCGTGTCGAAGAGTCCAGCACAATTTTTCCGAGACACGTTTTGGGACTCCTGGAGCACTCGCGAGCGAGTCGGAAATAAACGCGGTGACTTCTTGGACTCTCTGTTCGCACTGAAGGAAGCTGCTCAGAATCCAGACTTTGGTACGGATGAACATCCCGTTGCTGTGTGAATAGAAATTAATAATCAGTTTGATTTTCAGTATTCGAGGATGACAATCTCGTCGGACAGGCGGTTTCATTTTACGTCGCTGGCTTCGAGGCAACCTCGACCGCGATCGCTTTCGCTCTCTACGATTTGTCCAAAAATCCCACGTACGAAGCTCAAGTCTACGAAGAAATCGTCAAGGTGGTCGGTGAGCAGGAATTGATTATAGAAGTCCTAAATGAGTTGACTCTTCTGGACAAATGTTTAAACGAGAGTTTGCGATTGCATCCACCGTTACCGATGGCAGATCGCGTTTCCGTTCAAGATTATAAGGTAAGAAAAAATTTATAAATTATGTTAAACGTCTATTTTCGAATTTCGAATTATAGTTACGAAATACATTTTTGCGACGAAGATTCCAGGTACTGACATCATTTTGGAAAAAGGTACGACGATCATGGTAGCGACCTGTGGTACCAATATGGATCCCAAATATTTTAAAGACCCGGAAGTCTTCGATCCTATGAGAAAGGATGATGAAAATCTCGGTTTCTCTCCAGGTCACTTGTCCTTTGGAGTCGGACCCAGATCGTGTATAGGCAAGTTTTTAAAACAATCAAATTTTTCTTTAAGGAGGAATGATACGTACAATCAATGTCAAAAGTATTTTCAGAACGAAAATTTGCGAATTTCTGTCTTTCTAGACTTTTGAAAGGGTTC
>JAPYYX010000928.1:0-70023 GCA_030522605.1 Cremastinae sp. B BG-2022a
CATTTCACTGATATTAATTACGGTTCAATAAAATTTTTTAGAGGGCCCCTCTTATGCGCCAACAATTTACGGCCCCTCGCGCAAGGAATACCTTAATCGCGATTTTAAGCGATATTTTGCAATTTTTTCCAAATTCCCGGGCTGTCCTGTGCAAATAAACTTTGGATTTGAATTCAGCACGTCAAAACACATAGGAAACGTTGGTTTAGTTCAAATACTTTTTTTTCACGTATAAAAGTGCGATTTTTTGCGATTTACAGTCATTTTTAACGATATTTCGCAATTTCCTTAAAATTTCGAGGCTGTACGGTCAAAGTAACTACAGATTTAAATTCAGCGCATCAAAATACACAAGAGTATACTTGATTTAGTTTTTGGCCAATTTTAGCGGTTTTTTCATTTAATTCAAAAATTTGGATGTGTATTGGGCAATCTGACCGCGGATTCGAATTCAGCACGTCAAAATACATAAAATAGAGATACTTAAATGGGTCGGGTCAAAAGTACTGACCACTTTTTTTATGCGCCGGTGTAGGGTAGAGGGGAGCAAAATGGGGTACTTTTTTGAAAATTTTTACGAAAATTTTCCCGAATTTTTTATTTTTAATCATAATTGAAGGAAACAAATTGAATTTTCAGCTGCCATGAGAAAAAAAATTTTTTTTAGCGAACAAAATGGGCTACCCCTTCAAAAAGTAAGAAAAAATGTTCTTTTTGAATTTCATCAAGAATTTATCGAAGGAAGCAAAAGTAAAATTATGGGAAACTTTAAACAATATTTGGAAAGAAGGCAGACTTCCAGAGAATTGGGAAATCGCCAGAATCTTCCCAATCTTCAAAGCAGGAGACGACGAAAAAGTGGAAAACTACAGAGGAATAGCGTTACTGAATATAGGATACAAGATTCTCGCGAACATCATGGTTAGAAGAATTAATAAATGGGCGGAGAAAGGAAAGGTGGTAAGAGAAAGCCAGGCGGGCTTCAGGGCAGGCAGAGGGACAAGGGACCATATATTTGTTCTCAACGCGCTAATCAACAACAGACTGAGGAAAAAAGGAGGCAAACTATATGGGGCTTTTGTGGACTTCAAAACGGCTTTTGATAAAATTGACAGGGAGATCATGCTAGAGAAACTCTGGGAGAAAGGGATAAGAGGGAGAATGCACGCAATGATTCGAGGAATATACG
Source organism: Cremastinae sp. B BG-2022a (assembly GCA_030522605.1). NCBI lineage: Eukaryota > Metazoa > Arthropoda > Insecta > Hymenoptera > Ichneumonidae > Cremastinae sp. B BG-2022a. The sequence goes on from JAPYYX010000928.1 coordinate 1,190, forward strand.
GAAACACCACGAATGAAGTGATCACTGGAAACGGCATGACGGGCAAATTCAAAACAAGGAAAGGCGTAAGACAGGGCTGCCCTCTTAGCCCGACATTATTTGGCCTAGTACTGGACGACATAGATGAGGAATGGAAAAGGAATGGCACCGGAGGCACAGTAATGGGGAAAGAAAAATTCTATGCACTCAAATACGCAGATGACATAGCCTTAGTAGCGGAGGAAGCCGAGGAACTGACAAAAATGTTGAAGGGACTAGAAAAATATGCAGACCGAATGAAGATGGAGGTAAATGTCAACAAAACGAAGATTGTAATTTTCAAAAGAGGAGGGAGACCAAAGAAAGGGGAGAAGTGGAATTATAAAGGAGAAAACATTGAAGTAGTGAAGAATTTTAAATATCTTGGCTTTTGGTTTGCGGGGAGTAACTCCTTTAAAAAACACATAGGGATGGTAACTGCGAAAGCCAAAAAAGCAGCGAATGCAGTGTGGGGAATATTTAAAAGAGCGAAAGTAGACTGCTTAAATTACAGACTACAGCTGATGGACTCGATGGTAAAAGCGGGAGCCTTATACGGAGTTGAGATTTGGGGATGGCAAAGAAGAGAGGAAATTGAGAAGCTCCAAGGACGATATGTTAAAATGGCCATGGGAATTGCACGGAATACGCCGGACTATATCTGGAAAATGGAAGCAGGCAAGAGGAGTATCGAGGTAGAAGCAAGGAGAAGAGCGAGCAATTATTTATTAACAATAACAGGAATGGAGAACGACAGATGGCCAAAAATTTGCCTAATGGAAGAAATGAGACAAATAAGGAATGGAAACGAATCAAAATGGGGAAAAGAACTAAAAATGGCCATACAGGAAGTGGGTGATGGCCGTCTTCTAGATATGATAAAAGACGAAGCTCCTCTGGATGACATTGGCAAAGTGCTACAGGAAGGCAGAATTAGGAAGGAGGAACAGGATATACAAAAGGATTGGGGAGGTATCGACAGATCCTTCTTCTGTAAAGAATACAGGGAAATTAAGAATAACCTAGGGATGGAAAGGTACTGGCACGATAAAGACACTAGAGGGGACTTAAAAGAGGAATGGGCAAGGTTGCGATGTGGAAATGTGACAAAAGAAGGAAAGAAAGGTTTCAAAAATTGGAACTGCAGAGTGTGTGACCGAGAATGGGAATCCCTGGAGCACATATGGGTCTGCTCAGAAGCAAGGGAAAGCATGAACAAAAGACTGGTAGAAGGGATAGACAAATGGAGAGGAGGGAGAACTGGGACTGAACTGAAGAACTGGCTAATCAATTCGCTTAAAGGAAATCTAGTCAAAGAAATAGTAGAATACGTGCGAGCCTTTAGGCAACTAGGACTCGAGAAAAATCAAAATCCGCTTGAACTGAGCAATGTTGAATAGGTATAAGAGAGCTATTTTTGGATACTTTAAAACATAGATTATTTGTCAGGGTTAGAAAATTAAGGCACGACTCGAATTAAAAGGAGTAGCGGCGGAATGTATTAACATGTGGAATGTACGGAGATTACTGTAAATAATTATTATAATAGGTATGGACTGATTATGTATTAAGCAATTGCTGTACATTGAGGAATAAACTATCTATCTATCTATCTATCTATTCAGATGTTCTTTTTGAATTTGTTAATTTATTATTAGCTTTGGCGTTTTGTTTCAAGTATCTAGTTGATGATTGATTTTGATTTTTGTTTAAATGTGTCTCATTCAGATAGAACATCATCTTTTTCAATCTGCTATGTTGGTTTTTTATTTCCAATTTTTATTTTTGTTTGAATGTATTTTGGGTACCCCATTTTGCCCCCCTCTACCCTATACATTGATCGTATTTCAACGCCGCGATATGAAATAACGTAAATCAATAATCTTTTCCAACTTACCCTGCTATAAATGCGAAATAATCTGGAATATTGGCAGTCCGTCCACAGGAGGAAATTTCCATATAATTTTGCTGTAAAATAATCTTCTCGTCGGATTCCCTCGTGACGCGTATCCCGATCTCAAGAGTTTCAAATCTGACGGGAGTTTTCGTGTAATCTTTGCTATCGAGTAGTCGCGAGATCGCTTTCTCGATTTGCCTCACGTCACCCTCATTTCCGGTACTGACACTACCGCAGTATTTAACGTAATAACCGGAGGAGAGACATTTTTTCGGTTCTGCCTTGTTTACGGTTTTTTCACCGTCCTGCGAGTTCGATACCACCGGTTTCTTCATATTATTAACACGTTCGACGCCCGAGAGATGCAAAAGGCTCACTATTGGTCCATAATATTCAGTTGAATTTTTGTAACGTGCCTGAAATAATTTTTTTTTCTCACTCGAAAATCGAAATTTTAGGTCTAACAAATTTCTTAATTTAACTTACTTTTATGATATGTATACCGATCGGCAATCCTGTCGACTTTTTCATTATCCTCTTTAATCTTCCTCTCGTGTTGGACCTTATCACGTTCCCGTTGATCTCATCGAGAACGTCGCCTACCTCGATTTTGTCCTGAGGTTAAATTTTATTCATTTTTTATACGAAAACGATTTAACTTTTGTTAATACTTTTACTAATAATATTACGTCTTCGGCAGCAACGGAATTTTCTTGAAGGTTTATTATCAGAGCTTTTCCATTCGTAAAACTAAAAAATGTTTAAATGTATTTTGATTATTTTGTAATATTGTATTTTAATTTTTTTTCCGGATATCGATACTTACCATACTGATATGCCCAAAGTCTTGCACGGTACCAACTCGAGAAATTTATACTCTGGCAATAACCATGTTTCGTCCAAAAAACTCACATTTTTCAGATCGAGTCGAAAATTCATTCTACTGATTTGCAATAATACGGAGAGAAATATTTCACCGAGAATTTCATCGCCGATGATACTCTCAGTCTCGTAATATTCCAGACCTAATCCCGGTGTTCTGACCTTGAAAAACGATTACAGTTTTTTTTTCGATTTTTTTTTTGCATTTTTAAATATTTTGTACGTATGAAGTGTTTTTAAATATTTTGCTGTTTATACCAATGTTTGAACGGGAATATGAAGGCATTTTCTCGTTAACGCTGTACGTATGAAGAATCTTAATTTTCCGATGGGGGTTTGAACCTTTTCGTTCTCACGAACGAACTCCACCGTTGAAAAATATATAAACAACGTTCTGAAAATTGGTACAGATGAGTTTTAGTAGGTACATTTTTTTGAGAGCATTTTTTACTTATAACTTTATAGAAGTATTTTTATCATTATAATTAGTATGTGGGTCATTCCATTTCAAATCACCGAGAATTACATTAAAAATTTAGAAATAAAATTTAAAAATTTACAAAAAATTCAAATGTATGATTTAAGAAATGTGAATTAGTGGCTTTAAAAATCGAAGATATTCGAATCCCACTTTCATTATAGTTCAAAAAATTCATGTCATAGTCTAGTATAACATTATATTTTCTGCGAGAAAATAAAAAGTGTCGCTCTTCAAAGAAAATCAAAATTTTAGTTAAAAGTTAAGAAAATCGGTGAAACAAAAAAATGTAGATTTTTATTTTTTTTTCGAAAACTACATTTCAAAGCGAAGAAAATAGCCACCGGATAAACGTGATTACGGTAATTTAATCAGAAGATATGAATATTAGAAAATTACCTTTTGTCGTTTTTTTTACATTTTTCAAAATTTTATAACTCCGAGGCTTTTGAAAATTAAGAGCTCAAAATTCAGGGTTAGGAATATTTTGATATGTTCAAAAACAAAAAATTCAACTAAATAAAAAATTACAATTTTTCAAATTCGGTGATTTGACGTGAATGACCCTATCTATTTATATAACCTTTGTTTTCTGTCAGCGAGCTCCTCCAGCCAGTACCAAGCTTCGGGCATTTTCGGAAATCCGATCGCGTTCAGCAACATCGAAACGCCTTTTTGAAAACATCTTTCCAAGCAAGTACAAAACTCGAGGAGATCTGGATTTTTGTCATCGATGTCGGTTTCGCATTCCGTCAGCTTTTTGGTCCAACCTGTAGAATTTTTATTTCAGATATTAGGAGAAGAAGATTATTCATTTTTCGAATACATTTTTTACGAATTTTTTCGGTTCAGCATCTCCATCTCACGGCCTGAATGAGAATCTGCTCAAATTCGCACAAGTTTCGTTATCGACGCGCTTTTTTAGTTCTGCACGCCGCCGCGAAAACTTTTCGTCAATCAATAAACACATGTCTACGTATCCTTACATGAGTGTATAGTGGAAAAAGAATAGTGTCAGACCAGAGACTGGAGAAGCATTTTGAAATCTGTATCGATGAATTTCGTTATTTTGTCGGTACCGATTTGATGTTATTATGAGAAGAAAAAACGAATGACATTCGCAGATTAAGAATGAGGACAGTGATTTAACTCTGGAGTAAACTGTATCGTCACAAATATAAGAGCGAAGCTTTTCCGAGTACATATGGGGTTACCTTTCAATTCTTTGACAAGTGGATTTGTCACGGACATGTTGCATTATTTTCCTCGTGTTTCCGAACTTTTCCCCATCAATCCGTTGCGTTCTCGTCAAGAATGTACTCGTCTCGGCGAAATAAAAAATCTTTGAATCCTCTCCGACAGATTTTCGCGGACTTTGACAGACAAATCTACGAGCGAAAAAAAACACGATGCTCGGCGGGTGTTCTTTCTCGGCAACTACTGAGACCTTTCAAGGCCACGTGCATTCGTATAGCCATTCGGACGCACGATATAATACATTTTCAAGTCTCTAGTGCAATAAATGAATGTCTGCAGGTGTAAAGAAGGAAGCTCAATAAAACAGCACGTGTGTATCAATTTCTCCACACGCGTCTGTGTATCTGTCATCAGAATATTAACCTTTTTATATATTAATATATTATTATTATTATTAATTTTAATTAGTTAATTGACCTTTTAATATTAATATATATAAACTATAATAAAATCGACGAAATGTCCGATTTGAAAATAATGAAATTAAAAAGATATATTTATTTGAAAGCGGAGGAATTGAAATTTCCATGATATAAAATCTTCATCGTATAAGTCCATCTTCCAGACGAAAAAACGCCTATGCCGAAACGATGAACATCCCAGCTGCAATAAGCTCGCGACTTCAACTCTTTCCTGGCCACCCAGTATAAACGTATCCAGAGCGAAATTATATCTATAACAACGAGAGCGGTGAAAAATAAAATCAATAAGAGCATAATTAAATGTTATATGGAAGCTAGACAGATCGGAATGATTGCCGTTGCAATTCAGTGCGACGTAACCACGAGGGATGTAACGCGGGGTAGCGTTTTATTATTGTCTCTCGTTCTCTCCCCTCCCCCTCTGAGTGATATTCCACCGAATCCTCGGTCCGTCATGATCTCGCGGGGAGCGAATTTTCTAGCGCGCTTCGAAAAGAGGGCCATTAAAAAAAAGAAAGGAAGGAAGGAAGGAAACGGAGGATCTTCTCCTTACGGGAGAGCGAGAGTTGCTTCGATGAGTGAGAGAGATCGCGGAGAGAGAAAGAAAGCGCGAGAGAGGGAGGTCAGTGGAAGGGGTAGAAATTCGACGTTAAAAGAGGTCCCCTTTCCACGCGCGTCGTACGAGCGATGGGATTCGGGTATTTTCGCCGTTCGGCTGTGTCGCGGTGGGAGGATGAGGAGTTGGCGGGGCATCGAGAATGGTGGAGGATGAGGCGAAGGAAGGACGGGGCAGAGAGGGGTCGGCGGTGGCGGTTAGCGAAGCTGGGGAACGGGGGAACGGCGGGGTGTGAGTACAAGGCACAGGGATAGCGGAGAAAAAATAGTTAAGAGGCTGGCACAGTAGAGGGCGGACGGTGGGGTGGGGGAGAGAGAGAGAGAGAGACCGGAGTTGAGAGACAGGTGTCAACGGCACGCCGGGGCCTATGCGTCCCCTTACGGCGCGTTTTGAGTTTCAACCGTTTCAAGGATAATACTTCGCGAAAGACTCGAACCAAAAAAACGCAACGCTTCGATCGAGCTGCGGCTCGCCTCTACCGAGGGATATAACAGAGGAGAGAGGAACACACGGAGGGAAGCAAAAAATAGAGAGTCCCGAGAGAGGTGACAAATACGTTCGGGAGAAACGAGTGGCGCGACGCACGGATTTCCGCGAGAAAATAGCGAGCACGAGGGACGTGGGACAACCGGAAGTGAGAATAGAGAAGAAGGACGCATAAATGGTAAGCACTACCGAGCAGACCGAAGCACGCCTGCCAGTTACGCCACGAGACTAGCCAAAGCTATAGGGATAGAGAAAACAGGAGGGAGAGTTAGATATCTCTATGTAGAGTCACATGTACGTGTACGTATGTATATACATAGTAGATGAACGCTGAGGGTTAGAGGGTGGGATGCTGTGCGAGGGTGGCAGAGATAGTGAAAGTTTACTATATATGTAGTGCATATACAACACTAGGATATATGATATAGTTTTTACGACGCGTGTATAAAGCGTCGTAGCGTTCGATCCGGTTTAACGTCGCGCCGGTATAACCGAGGACCACCATTTTACCCTCGCGAATGTATATATCTCGTGCGAATTCGGCGCACACGGTATCGACTGGCCCTGGCGGCGTCGTTGGCTGGCAAATACGTTTGGAGTGGGGAGCTTCGCGGAGACGCGCTTCTCCCTCCCTCCCTCCATCCCGCCGGCACCACCGCCACCCCCCGTCTCTCCTCTGCCCTTTTTCCCCTCCCATTCTGCTTCCATAATTGCAATAAAGCTCCGATTTTTTTTTATTCTCTCTTTCGCAACGCGACTCGCGGCGCGATATAAATCATACCGTCGATATATATGTATATATGTATATGAGCAAATATATAACCATCCACACTATTATCGATATTTCCCGCTCTTGCCGTTTCCCCCGATTCACGTCAGACCGATATGACATTAATATATTAATAACATTAAGTTAATTATCTCATTTGTTTCTCAATTTGCAGCTTTCGAATGCAAAATGAACCGCTCTCGATATAGAATTTTCCTTTTTTTCGATGTCCGATCTTGATCTTGGTTTATCTACTTGGATAGATCTACACGGTCGCGACGACTTCAGACGTTTTTCAAGATTCTGTAATAACGATGAACATTCGCGATAATCTCTCATTCCATATTGTTTCCGTCTCTCTCATAATTTGCCCCTTTCGTTTGTACACCCATCTCTTTGACTTCCTCTCTCTCTCTCTCTCTCTCTCTCCCTCTCGCGTTCGGTTGACTCACACCCGCCCCGTGCCGCCTCGACCTCTTTCGCGTCGTCCCCAAGCACCCTTCCCTTCCCAATGCGCCCCAGCCTCCTCTCTTGTGGTGCCACAGAGTCCTTTCCTTCCCCTCTAATGCCGAGGTTGCTGGTGGCGGCCCTGCCCATCCCCCCGACATCAGCGCCGCTGCCGCTGTGTACGCGCCGCTTCGCCCCCGGGTCCCCGGACTTTCATAAGAGCCCCCGCCAGTGTGCGTTGGAACACCTTATCATCGCGAATTTTCCCAATATCCATAATTCTCCCGAGTATCCGATGCAAAAGCACTCCCTCGCCCGTGGAATGAGGAAGGAAGAGACATAGCGCGGGGAACGTCAGTGCCCGAAACAGTAGAAAAAAATACAAGAGAAGAAAACATTCGGCTTTGGCGCTCAAGTCGTTGGGATGAGCGAAAGAGAAGGGAATAAGGAGAGCGCGATTGATGTACGCGCGAACGATAAATGAAGGAGTGACGAAAAGGGGAAATCTTTGTAGTTGGACGGGCGGCAAGTGGATACATAAGTTGAGTGATCGGCGAGAGTGAGACGAAACGCTTCCACTTTTATGTCAGGCCGGATTTTGTTGAACCGCGTGCGATATCCAATGCAATTTTAAACACGAAAAAAAAAAAAACGAAACACGTAATTTTTATTCCTCCGTAATACTCGACTAAATTTCAACGATCAATTTTAACGAATCGCGTATGCTTGCCAGTAGGTACATAAATACTGATTGGAAAAGAGGATAAATAATGTCGCGAAAGTGCCGGGGCCGTTGACGACGCGGGGTTAACCAGTCTGCCATTGTGCGACAGAAGAAACGTGAGGGCAAACTGTGCGTGGGCGTCAAGGCGTCGCGACGCCGCGTGCGTTCAACTAAACCGAAGGTGGTTGAACGAGGAAGAGAGACGAATACACATATGTATCGATAGAGATTATTCCGATATGTAAGGACGCGTTGTGTGTACCTTTCGTAAATGTACGCGTGGGGTTAAAAGGGAGATTATGTAGAGCGTGACTCGACCGAAATTATATATGTATTCCGTAATACGGTGAAATATCTTCTGCAAAATGATCAGTGTGGTATACCTATATATTGCGTACGCGTAGTGGAATAAAAAAACGAGGCAGACGACGTTTTGAAAGAGCCGGTAACAACTCGCCGATACGAAATTTAGAGATAATTTACACTTTTTTTTCACATCTTTTTCATTTTTAATCACATCGAGAGAAATCCGGTTTCTCGTCTCTGTCGATCGGTCGGACATTTTTCTCATATTCGGTCGAAAAACACGCGGCAACGTTAAATCGAACGACGGGGATTATTTGACGCGCGAGGCGGTGTGAAAACATGGAGAGTGGGACGTATCTGTGAGTAAATTTAGTTATAGGGTTCGAATGGAATTTAAATTAGGATCAGAACAAGTTTTCCAATAATTTGAAACTTTCATATTCTTTACATTTATTTCTTGCTGATAGAATCATTGAAGAGAAATATCAAATATGTTTATTTTTTTGAGAAAAAAGTGTTAATTTAATATTAAATTTAGTGGTGTTTTTTGAAGGTACTGGATTGACCATCTGCAATGAATTTCCCGCCGTTCGGAGGACACTTTCCTGGTACTATACCGAGTATCCATCAGTTTGCGACTGACAGTTCGGGCGGAGCTGGAGCTCGCTATGCCAATCATTTTCCCAACCAGCCTCCGATAGGAGTGCCGGTTATGGGAAAGTATCGTCCCGAGGCAAATGGAGTACAGAGCAGCTCGCAATCCCAAGTTATGATGAACAACAAAACGGCCTATCCAAACAGCAATGTTCATCATTATCCAAATGTGCCGTATTCGCAGGCCCAGGGGGTACAGCAGCGTCCTGCTAATTCCCCAGGAATGCAAGAAAAACGTTCCTATCATCAGGTAATGCTAAATACATTGATTCTTAGCGATAATCATTTTCTTCTATATACATTTCAACTTCTAAAATTCACCAAAAATCAAATATTTGGAGGTCAAATTTTAAATGTCCCTCATATGAAAAATCCATCTAAACTAAAATGAATATATACCGAAAGACGTGTTGAATTTTAGTCGCAAGGATGTAATGAATTTTGAATGTCAAAGAATGCGTGATAGTATCAGAAAAAACAGAGTGCCATACGCTTGACGAATGTCGCGTAACGCCTCGGTTATTTCTCGGTAGCAGGCGACAGAAACGATAAATCAACGGGACGTGTGTAACCTGCTACAGGAGAAGGAAAAAGCTGCAAAGGACAAGAAAAGCGAGGAGCAGCAACAGCAGCAGCAGCAGCAACAACAGCAGCAGCAGCAACAGCAGCAGCAGAGAAACGGGGATGCGTCGACAAACGGTGGACAGCAGGACTATTCGATGCATCAGCATCATCAGCAGCACGCTCACACCCAAACGCCGGCTTCGATGCCCGCGACCTGGCAATCTCTCGCGACCCCGGGCTCAACGGTCGCCGATTACCTGAGTCACTTACCGGCGAGTACGCTGCCGCTCTCGTTGCACCACTTTCTCAAATACTCCGCGGAGAGCATAAAAAAGGAATCGGAGATGGCTCAAACGACGTCAGTGGCGGCTGCGACCACGACGACGCCGAACATCATGATGTCGCCTACAAACAAAAAGAAGAAGAAGAAGAAAGCCCCAAAGGAGAAAAAGCCACGTCCCAAGCCCGGGGAGATCCGACTGACTACCGCTCTCGACGGCTCGACTCTTTACTGCTGTCCGGAATGTCACATGGCTTATCCCGAGCGAGAACTTTTGGAACAACACTTGCTCGGGCATACCCTCGAACGGAGATTCGTCTGTGATATCTGCGGAGCTGGCCTCAAGCGCAAGGATCATCTTACGCGTCACAAGCAGAGTCACAATCCCGAAAGACCTTACGTCTGCACCGTTTGTCTCAAAGCTTTCAAAAGAAAGGAACAGCTCACACTACACTTTGTGATACACTCCGGGGAAAAGCGTCACGTCTGCACCGAATGCGGCAAGGGATTCTATCGCAAGGATCATCTCAGGAAACACACAAGGAGCCACATCGCGAGAAGAGTCAAAGCCGAGCTTAGTCAGAATTCTGGTAAGCCCTTTTAATCGATTTTAATCATCTGTTAGTCACAAATCTTTCAAAATTATCATTTTTTCATTATCAGATTGACTAAATTACATTTTCTATTTTTGCCATATCTTTATACGTGTTAAATACAGATTTAATAGAAATTTTTCAAATTACCTTTGTCTAAATGATTTTCAAAAATTAGCAATGTTAACTTTTGTTATATTTACAATCTCATAATTCTCAAATTGTCAATTACTTGGAAACATTTGACACAAAAGTTTTCTAGGCATTCGGAAACATGTGATTCGTACGCACTTCAAAAACCATCACAAAATGTATTTAATTTTCAGTTCATGTAGTTGTAGTGCCTATAAAGTAAATATTATGTTACATATTGTATAAAATTTTAACATTTTTATTATCTTTGATTCAGGAGGATCGCAAAATCAACAACAAAACAATGTTACAAATATGCAAACGAGTGCGGTTTCGGCGTCATCCGTTCTTCCGGGTGGGCATCCAGGACCTCTTCTGTCCTGAGCCCCGCCACCAGGGAACTTTCAGGTTCCCCATCCGAACAACATAATACATCCGCACACGAGCCACCATTCTCTGCATCATCATCACCTGGCGGCTGTAAACGCGGCTCACCAATCGAGTGTACCACAGCTTCCGACAACGAGTCACTATCAGGCTCATGATCTTGGCTTTCTCAGCCACGTAAAGGATTTCTGAGAGCGGGTTATCGCCCCGGCCGAGCGACAGCGAGACGTCGGCTGAGCACGGCGAAACTGAGGCAGTCTAATTTAATACGGGAAAACGCAAGAAATAAATATTCACGGTCCCGGAAAAGAACTCGCGAATACGGGAAATTATTTGAGGGGATGTTTAAGTCGCGTGACTCCGAGACCGGTGGATAGAGTACAGATTTACGATTTTCTCCGAGATGCTTAATATTTTGGAAAGAGCGATAATTACGCATTATTATTCGTCGAAAGGAGAACAATGTTTCGTTCTTTTTTCCGAACATAATTATTGTTTTAAGAAAATCGTACGTGGAATTTGTATCTACTGGACGACTTAAATTTCACCTCAAAACTCTACAACGTGGCTCGACTGATCAGAAATGAACAACGGGGAAAAAAATTTCGAACGCGAATACTTTTAACTCTCGGCGCTCACTAAATAATAAAAATGAATAACGAGGGGTTGAGAAACAGTCGGACAAGCTAGAATTCACACTTTGGATAAAAAAGAGACCGCTACAAAAGTCGGTATTTTTCACACATAAGATCATAATCATCAAGCATCACGACTCACCGACTAGTAGAATATTCTGCCACTTCTAAATAAAATTCTGCATCGGCTGAGCGAAATTGATCAAGAAAGTACAAAATCGCGTTTTTCGAACCCTCGAAGCTTGCAATGCCTTGCTGCGACTTCGCGATGTTATTAAAAAAAAAAAAGACGAGATTAAAACCAAGCGAGAAATCGGAAAGCGTTCGAAATTAAGTCATATTTTTTAGGGGGTTCGCGAAAGCGTTAAATTCTTACGAATCTCCGGCAGTCCCCGTTGATAGTGAATTATGAGAGATAAATATTAAGAGCCTTGTCATGAAAAGTCTTGCCATAATGAGAAACATAGTGTATTTTTATGGTAGCTTCGTGTATGTGTGACGAGAGGAAAAAAGAGGAGTGACGGATCCTAGAAGGATAATGAGAATAAGGAAAGGAAATGAAACGCGGCGCGTTTTTTTATTTTCTCTCCTTTATTTTTTCATTTCTTCGTTAACCCTTCGTAAGTCTCACAAGTGTTCATCTTCCATTTTTTTTAATCGCTAAAAAATCACCTCTTTCATCATCAGCCTAGAAAAATTTGACTTAGCGAGGGTTAAAAATGTAGGTCCGTCTAAAATCTGATTTTTTTTCTTTATCTACTTACGTTCGTCTTGCGTGAAAAAACATTACCGAGAATGACGACATTATTATTACGACGTGGCAATATTTACGTGGAAAATAGTGTTTCCAGTATAACTTTATTCCAATCTCGTCGCTTTTCCCTTTATCTAAACATAATTTTATATGAGCTATATTTTTTTGCATGACATTTTTTTTTAAGTTTTAACAAAGTTGACGACAGTATTTTATATATTTTACGAACATAGTTCGACAAATTTTTATGAGCCTGCCCTTACCGCGTGATTCACCCTATATATAAATATACATAGATAAAGGTATATATTATATAGAAAGATAAGTTGCGGCGGCTGATAATATTTATGTATGCGTTGAGATTTCGTTCCAAATCGAACTTGGTGATGAAAAAGCTATTATCTTCCGCGTGCTTCCCAGCGCGACATTTTTTTTTATTTTCGCAATTGTTGAATTCTTTTTTATATTGTTTTTGTCCCTTGAAAGTCCATATTCTTTAGATCTATTTTTAAAGAACCGTTGAGAACTGATTAAGTAAGTTCGTACTTTTAGAGACTTTTTTTTAATGACAGATTGAATGTCTATTTTACATTTTTTTAAACTTGAGTTTTTGGGCTGTAAGATTATCGCTCAGCCCAAAATCGAATCCTTTCGTCAAACGACTGGTTGTGATCGCTTGTGATCGTTTCGGCCCGCTAGAACGTGTATAATCCTTGAGTAATTTTTGTACGACGTTCAGCAAGTCACGCTGATCGTATATTCTTTTTATACCTATTAAAATTAATCGTGCCGTTTGTCATACGTATTAAAATACGACATTGCAGTGCCATCGTCCGAATAATCTCAATTATCCTAGGTTTTTAAAATAAGTTTTTGTCTTACCGTTTTAATTCATTTTTTAAAAACTTGCCATATGTAGTAACTTACAATTTTTTTATCTATATGATGCTTCAAACGAGAACGTAAAATCGTCAAATTTCAAAATTACGAAAACGAAATTGATTTTTTCCATGAATCCGATCTTCGGATGGACGTGTATGGTGTTTTTGTATTTCAATCAATTATTTAAATTTTTTAATTTTCCCATGAAGTTAACTGAAAAAATCTGAGAACTTTTTGGAAAACGAATATTGTGGAATGCGATGAATTGCAACCGGGGTAATTTTTTTGGATTTTGGGCTTGAACAGAAAAATTAAAAAAAATTGTTTTCACAATATTTGCGAATGAAAATAATATAAAACTGACAGATAGTAAATAAAACAAAGTAGTAGGATCAAATCTGAGTAATTCATAAATTTGGCCATTCACAAAAATATTTATCTTTTCAAAATGACAGAAAAATCATTCATTTTAATTTTGAATAAAAAAAAGGTTTCTGCCTATTACGTCAAATACATAAAAAATTCCTCACACTTATTAAATTTACAAAATCTTTGAATATCATTCCATAAAAATCCCAAAAATGAAATAAGAATTCCGTCATTTTTTTCTTATTATTTGTATTACATGAAAAAAAGTTGCCTAAAGTTTGCCGACACGTTCGTTGGAGTATCAAAGAAAATACAATACCCGAACTTGAATTATGAAGAATAAAAATTATAAACTAATTCGTACTTTAGTCATAACGTGTCCGCGTTGAGGGTATCAGGAGGATGAAAGAAGCGGAAAAATGAAGTAAAAGAAAAAGCGGTAGAGGGGTGAGAGCTTTCTCGTGTGCGTCTAGAAACTGAAAAGAGCACGCACGAAAGGATGATCAAGAATTCAGGTTTCGTCAGACCTCAAGTTATAAGTAATTGTGCTAAGAATATATTATAATAATGCATATAGGTACGTACTAAAAACGAGAGAAGCGTGGTATATATAAATATATACATATTATATATATATATATGAAGAAAACTATACTTATATACACGACACAGAATATATGTAAGTAATGAGGTGGGTGAGAAGAGAGATGCAATGAAATACTCCGTAATTGTAACCGCGTGAAAGGGGAACGAGGATGGTGACGAGGTGAGAAAAAAGAAGACAAAAAACGCAAAAGAGTACGCCTTAGGATATATCGTAGTTTGTAAGTTTGTATACAAGAAGAAGATGAAAAAAATGAGGAAAAAAAAGAAGCCACGACATTAGGGAGACGTAAGCTTTTGGGGAGGGAGAGAAATAGAGGAGAAATAATGGCGCGCGAGAATGAGAGAAGAGAGCCTGAGCGTGAGCACGATTTGGAAAGAGCGAGAGGAAACGAGGAGAATTAAGGAGGTTCTTGCGGGTCTCATGTAAAATTATTTTTTAAATTTTCTATAGGAAATTTGGCTTATAGCGAGACTATAATACGCGACTTTTGCTGAAATTTGTACGAGATTGACCGTCTAGAAGTTGAGATGATTATTTTTGAAAATTACAATTTTTTGTAATGCCACATAAGAACTCATGTTAAAAGGTGTGATTTTTTTACAATTCATATCTCGATTTATATGCGGTGAAGCTTGTTGAGATTTTGCACACTGTCTAATATAATGTCGACGCCAATTTTCAACGAATTGTCTTTAAAATAGTTTCGCTTAATGAAATTTGCCTTACTTTACATGTTCAGTTGCTGATTTGAGTCACAGGATCCGCAAGAGTATCCTCTAAAAGGTTCTTGCGGGTCTGATGTAAAAATTATTTTCAAAGATTTCTAAATGAAATTTGGCTTATAGCGAGACAAATATAATATGCGAACTTAGCTGAAATATGTACGAGATTGACCGTCTAGAAGTTGAGATAATCATTTTTGAAAATCGCAACTTTTTGTAATGCCTCATAAGGTGATGTTTAACCCATACGAGTGCGAGAGGGACAGATGCAAAATGGATTCACGGTTTTCTCAGAAATTTTTGATATTTCTGAAAAAAACAAGAGAATCACATTACTCTGATAGAAAAAGAACAGCGTGGTTCTTTTTTCTTTCAAGAAATATTTTTTTCCGGAGAAAAGTGTGTAGCGAGATTTTTACCGATCGACCAATTAAACATCATCATAAGAACTCATGTTGAAAGGTGTGATTTTTTATAATTAAAATCTCGATTTCTATACGGTAAAGCTTCTAGAAATTTTTCACGCCGTCTATGTTAAAGAACGTCGACGCGAATTTTCAACAAATTATCTTTTAAATAATTTCGCTTGATGAAATTTGTCTTTACATGCTCAGTTGCTGATTAGAGTCACAGGGTCCGCAAGAACATCCTTAAATACGGGAAGCGCGGTGATTGAGTCCTGAGGGAGGGATCAGATCAGCATTCGGATCTCGATAGGAGGAGACGCCTTTTTCCCTTTCGTCATAAAAGAAAATAGCTTTACGATTTACAAAATGAAGAGCGATGTGCTGAAAGAGCGAAGGAAAAAAAAGAATGTAACTCGATCGGTGGGAAATGTATTTTTTTCGGTGATTTTGACTCTCGGCGATGGGGAAAAAGATGAAGAAATGTAATCCCGGTGCCTTTGATGTCGCGCTGGTTCATTCGCAAAACCAACGTCTCCGAATGTTTCTCTTACTTTCGCACTGTTCTTTTTCGTTCGCGAGAAATCTCCCCGAGGCGCACACACAGACTCGAAGAACAAAAAAGCGTGGACGATCGTTCCAAGACCCGGAATTAGTCCAAAAACTTTGCGAAAGTGCTACGAAGAGATGAGAAAAAAAAACAAAACATTATTTTTGTACGCAGTGTCGAATAACGAAGAAATGATTTTCGTCGGATGCTCGTTCAGCGATTATACACTCTGACGGCGTCAAAACGCGACGAGCGAAAAGCATTTGGAATTTTGTGACTGAGAGAGAGGAGGAACGATTTATACGATTGTAAAGAGATAAAAAAAAAATTGTGAGACTCGAATGATGAAATTTGAAGAACGATTCGTTAAAGATCTTTTCGCTTGTTTATTTTGATAAGTATTTTTGTATTATTATTTTCGTATTTTTTTGTTTGTTTTCTAATGGGAGCTTGATCCACGTTCTGTCCACTCGGATCGAAAAATGCGTTGAAAATGAGAATATTTGTTGTGTGCGTCTGTAGAGAGCGAGAGTGAATGCGAGTAGAGAGATTTCCGGTTCGCCGCGAGATGGACGAGAAGCGAAAAGTAATCGTGAGTATTGCAACGGAAAAGTGGCGAAGGAAGGACGATGAATAACGAAGGAAAAAGTAATGACAAAGATACGAAATGATGAAATATACAAAAAAAAACTCCTCGACCATAGTACAAAGACATTTAAAACTCTTCTCCAATAGTTAGCGTTTAAATAATGGGAAACTGATGAAAAAAAAGAGAAATGAATAAAATAGAGGTGACCTCGAGATGCGAGAAACAAAAGAGGAGAGAGGAGATGCTTGCGATTATCGAATTGCAAATATTGAAAACTTAATCGTAAGAGTCGCGAGAATTTTTTCTTTGCGCCTTGGGCAATTCTATTTTCGTTTCATTTCTAATTGAGCGCGCACTTTGGTTACGAATTCTTTCGTGAAACGAGTGAAGAATACAAGAGCTAAATATATGAGAAATAAGAGAATGTCGAACGAAGAGAGAGAGAGAGAGAGAGAGAGAGAGAGGCGACGACGAAAAATAAGGATGATTGTACCGAAATTCTTCCAGGGTACAAAAATTTTTCGAAAAAAGGCGCACGCGTTCAACGTAGTGCGCCGATAAAAAAAAATGAAGGATGAAAAAAAAAGTGAAGAGTCGAGCGAACGTATAGTGTACGAGCAGGCTGAATAATTTTGTCAAACAAAAGTGGGAAGGCAGGAGGAAAATAATAAACAATTGGAAAAAGATATGTATAGATAAGCGATATCCCTCTGATGATCTCAGCGTTTTATTTTTGTATAGAGTGCATAAAACGTAAAATTTGTGGGAAACCGCGTAAGCGAGAGCGGGAGAAGATGAAATAAAAATTAATGATAATATTAATGATAGAACGCAAGAAGTGATAAGTGCGAGAGCTGCCAATCGGAACGAAATCAGATTTCGATGTAACGCGAACGAAAGATCGGTCAAAAATGGTGTCAGGATGAGGGAGAGAGAAAGAAAATGATTTAAAAAATAATGATTTCCAAACATTTCCCAGTGCTGCTTTATGTAATATCCCCCTACTTAATATATCTATATAATAAAAATTGTAAGAAAAAGACAAGAAAGCGTCTAACAATGTTTATCACCGTAGCCGCGAGGTCGAGTATGAAAAACAAAAAGAAACGTCGAATAAGTTCCAGGATGAGTAAACTCGAAAACAAAATAATGTTCTTACCTTTTTTACTCATGCGATCCTGACTTCACGTCAGTTTTCATCTCCTTTAACCCAAAAAACTTTGGATCCCGTACTTTTCGACCAGCCGTTCAATTTCGCATAAAATCTCTATAATAAAAATTTCAAGTTGCATACGTAAAATATTTCATCGGCGTGAATGTCATCGGAAGGGGTGCGCAGTGGCGATGAGCTAAAACATTCTTGCCGGCTTCAAATCTCGGTATAAAAGAGGCAGAAAAAAAATACAAAAACAATTCTCATACAATTTTTCCGGTTAAAAAAAACTTGGAGATAAAATCTACTTGCATGCGAGATTTTAACAACCATTCGTCAATAACTAAATAAATTCGTAATAAATTAGTACGTAGAGAAATTTTTTTTCATTGCATTTTCTGCGCGTACAATTTGCGCGGTACGTCCTGGCTGTTTTTCTCGTTTCGGTTACTCCGGCCAACCTTTGGCGACCTCTCACTGAGCAGTCGCGAACCAAACACAATGACAATAATAATAATAATAATACGTTTGAGCAGCCGACAAAGCGGTCGAGCTTGAGTGTGTGAAAATCGCCTGTGGTGTACTTCGGAAGCCCGAACGGGACGAAGACTCAACAGGATATTTAATAGAAAAACTGTGAAATAATTAGTAATTAATAGACACCGCAAATAATCTTATTATTACATGAATTAGCTAATACCGAAGAGAAAGAGGCTGTGAGATACGGGAAAGGGAGAAAATCGTCTACGAAGTGTTAAAAAAAAAAGATGGCCACGAACGTCGCAACCGCTGCAGCGGAGTCACAATATTTCTATGAGGATGTAGTTTATCGTGTGGACAAACGGGGCAACATAGAATTTGGAATCATCATGGAAAATGACGATCAGGATATGTCCGACGACAGTTCGGACAGCGAGGACGGTCCGAAACGCAAAAAGGGCGAAATACGCGTGGTATGGCACCCCTCGGGTGTCGAGGAACTCGTCAATTCGAAAAAGGTTACACATTTATACATTTTTTCTACATATTCTCTATTAAATCGATTTTAATCGTAAATCGTACAAGCCAATTTATTATTCTGTCCATTATTTTTTATTTTCCATAGCACCAGTTTTCTGCTATTAATTTTCAATGCTTCCTTTACCAATATTTTTCTTCACTATGAATCACATTGAAAATCCTCGAATCGTCGAATTTATGAGAAGGGGTAACGGTTTTATAGTACACACTAAGCAGCCGTGATCGGTCAGCTTTCAGAAAATGACCTCTAAATAAACTCGAATTTTTGTCGATGTTTAATGGACATGTTTATGTTCATATATTCAGCACAATTCAAAAATAAGCTTCATGCACTGCAGTTAAATAATCACGTGCTATTATAAACAAAATATTTTTTTCACTAATTTTGTATTCAGAAAACATATTTTATATTATATTCATCATTTAACAATTACTTTTTCAGGTAATACACAGCTTTTTCATGAGTTAACTAATTTTATATTCTTAGGAAACTTTCTATTGTTTAATAATAATTATTTGTTATGTAATTTGACGTAATGAGGTTGACGATGGAAAATTTGTTGATCAGGTTCATCTCGCCGATAGAACTCTAATGCCAGGAGACGTTGTTAGAAGAATGATCAAGGGCAAAGATACTCAAAGAGGTTACTGCCGTGATATTGAGCTTACCGCTTGTGTACAAGTTGTCGGAACCAAGCAAGTTCTCACAGATATCAGAAGCGAAGACTTAATACCGCTGGAGGTAAATATTTATCAAAAGTTATTTTTATATAAACTAATATACCTTTTTTAAAAATATTTAATGCAATAATTTATATTTTTCAAAATTTACATCTCTATTCAATAAATTCCTCATGTAATCTATTTCTTTGCTGAAAAAAAATACTAAAATATAATTCAAGTTGTTCCTTTAGTGCAATCAATGCGTAAAAATAATATATAGACACTGCATTCAATGAAAATGTTTCAAATTCTATTTATGCAAATTTGATAGTCATTGAGTATTTCAATGATCTCAGAACATTCTTCTATAAGCTTGATATATGTATTTTGTTGAATTTTGATTGAATTCTCAGGAATTTGGTAGTGACATTGCTGTATGCATGGATTCCTGGGTGGGTGGAATTAGAATGGTACATTTCAAGCTGTGGCTGGCCACTCCTGATGGCTCTCTTTGTGTCATTAATGAAATGGATGCGCGAGCTCTCGAACATTTTGAGGAAAAACGTGATAATGTGAGTATTGCCAAATAATTCCACATTCAAATAATAAACAACGACTTTGATTTCCATACAAAATAAAATTGTTTTATTTCATAGTGAATGATCCCAGATTATTGGAATATTTGGCATAAACGTCAAATTTCAAACACAGAATAAATATCGTTTGTTTTACTCTGAATTAAACTGTATTCCAATTATTTTGGATGGAAAAAAATATATAATATGATCAGGAAAAGCAAAGTACTATTTGACGGAACAATTATGATCCTTGTACTGAGTAAATATAAACATTGAACGTTTTAGGATAACGATTTTCCGCACACATCGGAATTTTATCCAGGCCAGAGTCTCTGGGGTCCGATACACTGCCTTGACGAGGCTCAGTGGATTTTATGCACAAAGGAGATGATGGCGAAAAGAAAGCAGAAACCTCAAAAAATAACGAAAGTTACAGTTCACGAAGTAGAAACGGACTGGGTAGGAGTACATTGGCAGTGTCGTGCGTATTCGAAAGACGGTGCGTGGTCGGATCAAGCTCAGCCGCAGTTCGTTGTCGAGGGTCCAGATTTACAAAAACTGAAGCTCTTGAACGTTTTTGAACCGTCGACGCTCCAAATTGGCGATCGCGATTTTTACGTTATCAAAGGAAACGAGAACGTTATTACGAGAGAACAGTGGCGAAAGCAGCAAAGAGAAATTTTTCAAGTACCGAAGCAAAGTCCTCGAAAAACACGTGGTAATTTAAAAGTCGCAGAAGAGAAGAAGAAGGACAAAGTTTTAAAGGATCGAAAAAATCCCACAAAAGGTCCGGACTCGACCGACACGAATCAATCGGTGAAACTGAACAGTTTCGTTAGCACGGATAGTACGTGCGTCATAGGCACAAATAATTCGAGTAACACCCTCATGCCGCCTGCACAGAATCAAAATACCGAGAGCTCTGACGATTGGGATACCGAAGATACGGGTTCGCAGAGCGACACCGCCTCTGTGAGTTATTTAAATAAATATTGCAATAAGGGTAATTGTTTACTTTAGCAACTTTTTCGAAAAAAATTTTCGTTTTTTTCGGAGTCTATTTTTCCGAAAAGCCCATACGGTATTACTTCCGTAAAATCGATCCCGTGTAATCGAGTTCAAATTTTACTGATTTTCAATTTATATAACCGAACATGTCTCATCCAATTTTTAGAACGATTGTCTCATATGTCTACGAGAAGATCGTATTTGAATTCCACTCTCGTAACACTTCCTATACCGGGGCCATGAAAAGCGTATATTTTTTTTAATAACGTTCGATTCACCCGTGCTAGTTCAATAAAAACTAGAATGTGATAAAGAAAAAAATTAGAAATTATAAAAAAAATTAAAATTTTTAACTCACAGGATTTGTTGATAGATAAACGAAAACTTTGACATTTCTCCTGAAATCGTACGCCGGCATAGGAAATGTGTGTTACAAGTGTGAATTTAACCGTGATTTTCTCGTAATCCGATGAGTCAATTGTCGTGAAAATTTGTAGAGATTTATGGTTATACAAATTATAAGTTAACAAAATTTCTGCTCAATTGCTTAAAGTAAATAATTACCCAATTAAATTATCTCGATATTAAAGTCAGACAATACGAGCATTTTCTATTCATAATTTTAACGTTTAAGGAGTTACGTAGTCAGCCGTGAAAAAATGAATACTTTACAGAATTTCTTTTCACAGTGATTAAATTTGCTTTGCAAAACTAATGCAGACTATTGTATTTTTTTCAAATTTATTAGATCAAATCTTTAAAAAAAAATTAATTGCAGACTAAGTTGTTACCATCTTTGTTAGACCCATAGACCCTGTTCGATCTGTATTGCTTTACGGTCACCGTTATGATGGCTTACTGGTTCATCGAAAATTAATCAAGCACCAAAAATCATTTGCTTCATAAATATAATAACCTTGATAACGGGTTTATTTAAAATAAACAATAGCGGCTTCTGAAAGCTTGTTCGTGAATATTCACGGAAAAAAACACTAGTTTATCACTAAAATAAATTATGATTTTCAAAAGAGTTTCTAAATTAAGAACAATTTTTTTTTATCAAGTTTTATAAATGTCATTTAAACCCGTCGGTTGGTTTTGAAATGACAATTTAGAGTTTTAGTCTAGCCTCTGACTACCCCTAACCCCTTAAGTAATTGTAGGACGTCTCGTATTCACTGAATTCACTTGAAAGTGACTTGAAAAAAATTCTGATATAAAATAATTATGTTTTCTATTCAGATGTCCAGCGGATGTTCGAGCATGTCAGTAGGTAAAAAGAAGAAAGGTCCGGCACTCATGACGAAAGTATTGAAGAAAAAGAAATTATGTAAAGCCAAAAAGAAAGTCGCTCCGGTGCCTCTTGTACCTGGAGCTAAAATCGTCGTCGAAACATTGTCCACGAACACAAAAGCAAACGTCGTTTGGCAAGACGGCTCCGTTGAACTTGGTATTTATAGCACATATCAACTGTCGAGTTTTTCCCACAACTCTCAATCTGTAATGGAATGTTTTTTATTGTCTAGGAATCCCTTCAACCCAGTTGTATCCTATTCATCATCTGGACGACAAAGAATTCTTTCCAGGCGATTTTGTGGTCGACCAGAAGGAAGAATCAAGAATGTACGGAGTAGTTCAGAGCGTCGACCATCAGGGTAGAACAGCTAAAATAAAATGGTTCAAAACTTACACGTCGAGCCTAAATCCTCAGTACGTATCTATCATTATCGACAAACAAGAAATTAGAGAGGAAGAGACAAATTGAGCGTATATCTTTCTTTTGCCCAGGCCACCGTTTCTAGAAGAGCGCGAAGTAAGCGTTTACGATCTCAAGGATCATCCAGATTTCCAGTACAGACCAGGAACCCTCGTGATACGGATCGCGAATTTCGAAGGCGAAGACGCTGGCTGCACAGCTGGTCAAGTTCTCGATAACTATCCCGAAGGTCGTGTAAAAGTTTGGTGGGTCGATGGTCACGTGAGCATGTGCTGGCCGCAGGATCTGTACAAAGTGGGGGAGTACGATAGCGACGAGGGTGAATTGTGGGACGATGTTTCTTCGGATGCTTCCTGGGAGACCGAGTTGGAGGATTGCTACCTCGCGGATAACGATGGAACCGAACAAACGGAGAACATAAAACCAAAATTGGCAGCTCACATTGAAAAAGCGAGAATCGCGATGTCGCGACTCGAAGAAATATTTACTCAAAATCCAGCACTTCAAACAACCGAAGTTATGAGAAAATTGTTGGAGGTTTACAAGGATTGTCGTTGTATGGACAAACTTATGGGAACGTCGTTTTTCCACGAGAGTCATTTCCAGGGATTACTGGAACGTGTGCGCGAAAGAGGCCGTGCTAATGTTGCTCAAAGAATGGCGGATCAAGTCACGAGACTCTTCACTCATGAATCCACGAGTTCCGATACTCCAGCTGAAAATCTCGAAAATGCGAATACAATACAAAGTACAGCCGGTCAATTAGAAAAAATAGCTACGAAGATAAGTAGTACAGTGGAGGCTGCTGGTAATTTCGAAAAAAGTGATGTGCTTGGAGCAGACGAAGAGAAAGAAGATAAAAACGATGATGTATTTATAGACGTGAAAACAAATCCCGAGGATTCTGGTCTCTACTCGACGGAGAATTCGAAAAAAGAATCCGGCTCTAGCGAATCGAGCGGTGAATTCGTGCTTTCCGAAGATGCGAATAACGTTAACGATCGTTCGGTCAGTCAGGAAAATTTGGAGGACGAGAATCGTCACGATAAAGCAAAGTGTAATGAAAGTTTCACCAACAGCCACATAGCAAATTCTCACGTCTGCGTTAAACTCTGTACTCTGGTGAAAGCTC
The DNA here is from genome assembly GCA_030522605.1 of Cremastinae sp. B BG-2022a. Taxonomy (NCBI): domain Eukaryota; kingdom Metazoa; phylum Arthropoda; class Insecta; order Hymenoptera; family Ichneumonidae; species Cremastinae sp. B BG-2022a. The sequence goes on from JAPYYX010000928.1 coordinate 24,885, forward strand.
AATTACTATTGGCCCACGCAGAAGTTTCCAAGAGATTCGGATTGGCGAAAATGTCACTCTCAGACGCAGCGAAAAATAGTTCGCCGCAGAAGACGGTACCGAAGGTAGAAAAGGATGAGGAAAAAGACGAGAAGGTGGTGGAGGTGCAATCCTTGGACACGAGCGAATCGAACCTTGAGATTCCACCACCAGTTTATACAGAGGGCGAAGGTTTCTCGATAGAGGAGAGCGCACCGGATAGTCACAAATTCAAACTCACCATGTTCCAACCTACCGATCCGACGAACTTTTTCCGTACCGTATCGAAAGAATTGAAACTCCTGAGGAGCTCCTTACCACCGGGCATTTGGGTCAAGGGCTTCGAGGACCGAATAGATTTGTACTCGGTTATGTTCCGAGGTCCCGAAAAAACACCCTACGAGGACGGTCTCTTCCTCTTCGATTTTCAACTATCCGCCGATTATCCTGCAGCACCGCCGCTTTGCCATTATATATCGTATTGCAGTGATCGACTCAATCCAAATCTCTATGAGGATGGAAAAGTCTGCGTCAGTCTTCTGGGTACTTGGGCAGGACGCGGAACCGAAGTATGGACGAGCTCTTCGACACTGTTGCAAGTTATAGTCTCCATTCAAGGTCTCATACTTGTGTCCGAGCCATATTTCAACGAAGCTGGCTTCGAGAAGCAAAAAGGCTCCCAACAGGGACGCGAAAATTCACGAATGTACAACGAGATGGTCGTGCTCAAGCTCGTCCAGTCACAGACAAAACTCCTTCAGTATCCACCGAGCGTCTTTAAGGATGCAATTATGACTCACTTCCACAGGCACGCCGAAAAACTTTTAAAACGTTTGGACACGTGGATGGAAATCAGCGAGCAGCATAATAATCAACATCCATTGTCGCCTCTTACACCAACAAGTTTTAAGCTAATCGCGCCGATAGGTAACTTTTCAAAATCATACTTGTATAATTTATTAATTTATTTAAATATCAAGCCTTCTGAAATGGCAAACATTCATCATGATGAAAATTCTCTATCTTTCATGATAATTCTCATTTGTAATACTTTATCTCGTTTAAATTAGAGAATTATATGTTCTGAATATGTGGACTACATCAAGAACGAAAATTATCTTTTACTGTCCAAAGTTCAAAATATTTTCAAATCATTTTTTTAAATATTCAAATTTTAGATAGTGTTTGGGAAAACCGGATCGAAAAATTTTATTTTAAAATTTTCGTTTACTTATAGACTGAGCTTATAGCTATACCTAGAACAAAATATAATTTTTTTATCTTATCATTCAATAAGTGTATAAATAACAATTTAAAATATTGCATTCGCGTGCTTTACTTCAAAGATCATGTTTATCAAACCTTAAAATATTCCGATCATTACCGCATTCGTTCCGAAATCCACTGAATTCTCTGATTTTCTAAAGTATTTAGAAACTTCAACCCCTAATAGTCACACTGGGTAAAATACCGAATTCCGGTCCGAAATTTTTCTTTTTCGATAATTTTTTTTATATAAAAAATAAAGCGAATCAAAAATAATCTACGCAGTCTTTTAAAAAAGGTTAAAAATAGATTGTAGAATTTTTTAAAACTTTTTTTTTGTAATTTTTGAATGATTTTTTACTCACCAAAGTTAATGGGGTAAATTACACCCCACGTGACTATTACGTTACTATTTGAAGGTGTGATTTCTATGCGTCTTCTCAAGTTCACAATGGACATTTCTAACATATTTTTATTTTAAACCCAGATGAAACGATCCTTCCGGAGTTTCCACTGATACCAGCGTCAAGAGGTTTCTGCATCACTCTGAGAAAAACTTTGGCAACATTCAGGAGCGCTCTCATCAAGGAAGGAATAATAAAAGCCCCGATCAGTGGAATGTCGATAGAATCTGTAGAATCGATAATCGAGAATGTAGCCGTGAAGGGGGAAACTTCGAATGTTTCTACGATCGAGGGATCGCGTCCTGGCAAAACACCGATCAAGTCGCAACCGTCGAACGGGGATTTGCGAAAGCCCGTTGAAAATACGACAACGAGTCTCGACGGTGTTGCAAATTGCGAGACGAAGAAAGATAGCTCTGAGAAAAATGTCAGCTAGCCACAAGGTAAATCGAAACGATTAGCTTACAAAAGTCACACGGCTATTCGGTAATACATTGAATAAATTTATTTCCAAATAATTTAAACAACGCTATAAACATGCACACATACACAGATTGCGTATTAAAGACATGAATATGTGTATGTGCGCGTGCACATGTTAGGAGTATTGAAATAATAAAAGTAATTGGATACACGTTTAAAATTCGAAGTGGACGATCCGTCGAGAAGCCCGATCAGAAAATTTCGGTAATTTTTTTAAACGTCGAAAGAAAACGCAGATCGAAAAATAATTATTCGACAGTGCGCAAATTTTTCCTGAAATAAGTGAGTTATGCGATTTATGCAGCTCTTAAAGATTCTTGACGAGAGATCTCGACGAATTGTTCGCGCAATAAATAATAGTGCCGGCATTTTTTTACCGGTCGTGAGAGAAATTAGTGAGCCTCGGTAGTTAAATCTCGCAAGTCCTCTGGAGTTGATACTCTTCCTTTTTTTCCGTCGAATTTTCTTTCCTTTCTTAGATAGATCGTTCAATCTCGAAGTTTGCGGCGTATGTTCGTCAAAGAGCAAGCGAAACTTCGAATCCTGGAAGTCTCAGGCTCGTTCAGTCGGATCTGAGGAGACGAGAGAACGAATCACGATGCGTGAGTCATGAAATAAAAATCGGTAGCAATACATTGACCCAACGTAAAAAATAAAGGCGCAAAGTAGTTTTCGCAAGCAGGATTCATCATGATATTACTTAATGATGAAGTTAAAAAAATAAAGCGAATTAACAGTACGAAGCGACGAAACGAGAAAGGATGAAAGTAGACAGAACGGGTTCGAATGTTAAAAGTAGTGAAATAAATAATTAGCGAGCGCGACTCGAACGAGATCGCGCTGAATAAACAAATATTATATATATTATATAGATATGAATTTAAAGAAAAAGACTATTCGAGAGATTAGAAGTTCCAATTGTCCTGTTTTCAATTCGCAAAACTCAAATCACGAGCCATCCACTGCAATCGATGATATTTATTCAGCAACGTGAAAATACTCGCATGGGAACGGCAACGTGATTAAGAAAATTGCACACGTTGAGGAACGCGTTTTAATATCATGTTTACATCTGAAAACGCCTTGACGCGCTTACGAATTGTTTCGGTCAATTTTTTCTCGATCTATTCAGAGTGTTAAGAAAGCTTACGAAAAAAAAGCTTCCTGTCACTTTGGATAGTTCTTGGAAAAATTAACGTACATCTGTTGATTACTTTAGCATGGAGCGTAGGTAAATAAAAACTAACATCGAGTAAATTCGTTATAGGCGACTCGTCCAAAAATCAATTTGATATTATTTATTGATCCCTTAGCGTGTAGAATTCTAGAAAAAGCATCAACTTTGGCGCAACGATGGAAATCGATGAAAAAAAAACTGGAAGGGAAAAACAATGCAGTCAATAACAGATTCTAGTTACGTTCTCTCGTATCTCGAAGCCCAAGCTCTCTTAAATTTGGAATAAAAAAGAAAAAGGTAGCACTTATTTCGTTCGTCGTATGGTCAGTTACTTAAAGTTAGTCTGACGAGTGTAGAAGTCAAAAAAGAAAATAAAAAGCTTTACAGTCACCTCCGAAATTCTAGCGAAGCGAGAAATGAGGCGGAAATTATTCTCGTTCAGTATTCATTTCCACAACATTACTTTCCTACTTTTGTTATTATCGTTCTTATGATTTTTACCGTAATTATATTTATTTATTTGTATATTATTTATCATATGGTTTAAGAAGAAGAAGGAGGGAGAATTGTCGTCGGAAGATATGTGATTATAAAAGACGTACTGAAAAAGTTCGAATTTTCATTCAAAACTGATGGTCGATGAAACTAAGAGGAAAAAAAAGTAAGAAAATGAAAGCTTCCTGAAAATGTTGTCATCGAAATTTCGTTCAAACTTCGTTAATTTATATTTTGAAAAGTGATTTAAAGAGCGCCATGAATTTATTTGTGGCGAGAGTTGGCCGTTCCTATTATTATCGAAAGAAAAGTTATTAAATAACGAGCGAATCCGAGGAAGGAGAGAAATAAAGACACGAAGAGAAAGAGCGCGGAACTAGATATACAATTATAAATGATAAAAATAAACACATTTCCATAATGGTGCTTATCAATTAAATCGAAAGAAAAAGAAAAATAAACAAAGTCTGCATGAAGAAAAAAAGGAGATGATATTGAAGGAGAAAAAGAGCACATAAGGATATAAGTGTACGAGGTTAAATGACAGAGGAATAACTTTCTTTTCTTCCGGAGAAAAAACTAATAAGATGCGATAGGCGGAAAGTGATGTTTGGGATGCCTTGTACATGTGCCAGCTATTTATATTTACATTGTCGAAGTAATTATATTCGTAAGTCTTGTAAAGCTTTAATTTCACCGTATGTTTCGTAGTCACGTGTGTGAGAAGAGAATCTTAAAAAAAAAAGAAAATTGAGAAAAAACGAGAATGAGGATGAGAATAAACGAGCAATATGCAATGGAAAGTGTGTGATGAGAAATAGAAATGTGCGTCGCGAACTTGTGCCAACGACGAAATTTCCTCTTCTTTATTTTTCTCACGTATAATCCGCTTGTTGGATTGTCAAACGTTTGCATCGTCGTTGGCCATCAACTCTGGTCAAATAAAATAATAATACGACTCTCGATTCGAATCGTCAACATAAAACCAAAAAGAGACACTTCGACGCGAAATGCACTGTAATCTCATTTTCTCGGTTGTTTTGAATCAATAAAAAACTGGTTAAATTAATTTAGACGATATATCATTACGCAACGCCCATACATTTCCCTCTTCGGATCCTATTCAAGCCTTTTTCTATTCCTTTTGATATTTCCAATATAAATTATATAAATTATTTTTACTTTTGTTGAAATGCGACAAAAATGTGAATAAAATGTTTATTTTTTATTATTATTTTATTTTATTATTTATGTTTTTCTTTTTATATTTTATATTTATATTTACAGGGTAGAGGGGGGCAAAATGCAAATCAAAACTATTGGATAATAAATTTTATCAAATTTTGCAATATTGAAAATTTTCACCAAATTTTTGGGGTATCCCCTTTTTCTTGATACTATATTTACGTGATACGGAGGATTGAAAAAATATGTTTCACTGTGTTATGGTCAGAACAAGAATTTACCAAAACACACATTACCATTTACCATTTACATTTTACCAAAAAAAAAATTTTCCTTTTTGTTCTAATAGCCTAATTTATACACTTCCGTTTTCCAGAGTTTCTCCGTAATTTTATCTGCGATGCGTCAGACTACAGATAAGCTCTTTCTCTCCGCCCTGTTGTACCTGTTATCAGGAACGTTCTTTATCTTCGTTCGTTGATTCACAACGAGCTCGTAATAGTACGCACCCACTCGTTAGGGACGATACACCTGATTTTCTCATCTTAATTGCGTTATTTTATTTTCATTTTCCAACGAAAAGAAGTGCTCCAAGTTAAGAATGACTTCGAAACGCATTCTCTACTACCTGGCGGTCGGTTTTTGTAAGTTTTTCCACTTTCCACATGACTTGATTAATGAAAAACGTCAACATGTACTATTGAATTTTTATCTTTTCAAGTAATAATGGGCATCATGCTGGGAGAAGTCGAGGCAAGACGTAAAATACTTCGGGGACGAAAAACCATAACTCGACAATACTACAGTGAGTTTGAATCAAATTATTCAGTAGTTCAAAAATTATTAAATTATTCAAAAATTATTTTGTGTATATTCAGGAGCAGCAGCCATTCCAGCATGGTCCATCATCGTTATCGTCGGACTCGCGATGCTGCTGCTTGGTGGTGGTCTCTACATTATTCTTAAAAAGACAATCATTGATGGAGTAGGAGAAGGTGCACCGACCTCGTATCATCCAGCGATGCAGGATGAAGTTTGAGCTCTGAAGTTCCATGTCAACTTCATTTTTTCATTTGAAGTAACAGCATTTACCGGACAAGTTAAATTCATTGCATCATTTTAATTCAATGAAACAAAACATTTAAATTATAAGCTCATATCATTATGCTTCTTGTGTAAAATTGTGTCGTATTTATAAACCGGACAATTAAAATGCACGTTGTAAAAGAGATGATAATATTTTAGCGATGGTTTTTCTTTTTGTACAAACATATTACAGCCTGTGGCCTGATTTCACTTTTTTTTAATCATTTCCTTTGTATTATCAAGACAATAAACAGTATTAATGATCATCTACAGTGAATAATATCAAATTATTTATGTAGCCATCTTCCTCTATTTTTTTCTCACCGGATAACTCGAACGAACGCTAAGAGTGTGCCTGTTTTCTTTTCTTTTCGAAGGACACTACGGGATGGATACCAGACGGAAGCACAGACTTGGGTGTACAAGATCATTCAAGAGACTGTGTTACTTTACGAAAGATGATTTTTTTTGCTTCTCAGACACAAGTAACATTGTCCAATAGAGTGTAAAACTTTTGGGGCATTTCGGAAAAAAGCTAATTACGCGTGTTCGAGTACAGGAAAAAAAAATGGATTATGGGTACATGGCTAACTGAGTCGATACCTTGGGTCAAAATTATTCGATCATGTACATTATACAATACAATAGTCAATTAACCACGGTAAGACAGTGTCTCATCAGTGAGTGAAAAAATCACGATGGTCCGGAGATTATAATGTTTCTTTTGGACTTAGAATTCTCGTCGATGATATTTGTCGGGGTCGAAGTAAGATGTTACAACGACACGATTGTTGAACTTCCTTCCTGTCAACGTCTGTTGAGCCTTTTGACAATCTATCACACTGTTGAACTCGACAAACACCTAGAAAATGGAGAAAAAACATGACAATATTTTTTTTCTATTTCTATTCTTGTGAATAGTTTGTGAATTATGAAAAGAAAAAAAATGCTTTTGAGGGCGTTCTGCTGTGGAGCGATTTTAAGGATATTTTCTTCAAAATTTACGTAAATATTGTTTATCATCGTACGCGTGTGTTAAATTTGAAGACGTTTCATCACGTAAAAATCGAGATATTAAATATTGAGGATCACGATTTTCTAGAGCTTGCCACAAGAGCTCTCGTTAAAGTTGCTACATTTAACATTGAATATCTCGATAAATAAATGGTAAAATCATCTCAAATTTTTCCAGCATTTTGATGCAATGATAAAGAACGTTGTCATGGTTTTTCAAGAAGATATCTTATAAAAATAAACCCCGAGACTTTGGCATCAGTTTACACGGGGAAAAGTACTTGATACGGTCCTTAGTAGCAGAACCTCCTTAACGCTGGATCAAAAAACTCAAAATCCAATAGTGTTTACCTTGCCACAACCTGGCACATCCACACCCTCGATTGGTCGCGGTATTTCCACAGACCGTACAACTCCGTATTTGTTGCATTCGTCTTTTATATCTTCAAGAATGTCTTCGTATTCTTCTTCCTCCATCAGTTCCTCAGGAGTTACCATATTAAGCAGACACAGGACCTACATTTGAAGAAATTTTTTTTCTTTTTAATAATAAATTCCTATATATTGAAAGAGAAAAAAAATTGATAAAATCTGACCTCCGTTGCTGGTCCACTGGTGCCAACCATGGACAATCCTGGAACTTGAATCTGCACAGGCGCTTGTGCCCCGATCATTGGATTTTTCGCTCCAACGCTGGCACGTTGGACAATGAGCTTCTTGTCACCCAGTTGCATGCCGTTCAAGCCAGCTATCGCCTGGTCCGTCATCGAAACGTCAACGTACTCGCAGAAGGCGTATCCCTTTGAGAGACCAGTGGCCGAATCCTTGACGAGGTTGAATGCCCTCAACTGTCCGAAGCTCATCAGCAGCTCCTTCACCTGTGTTCACATTCAGACTGTTAAACGAAGAACAACTTTCACCAAGCATATTCATTTCTATCCATCGAAGACTATGTCCCAAATGGCATTTTCTCTTCTCATTGTTCTCTGAACATCTCAACGCGTTCAATGAACAATTATCGAAGACGTCTTCACGTCACCCTCAAATTCTCCACCGACTTCCTCGAGGCTCCGGAACGAAATCTGATATACGCAAAGTTTTCATACTTACTCGTTAAATGTGAACCTACAGGACCCTCTGGCACCTAAAAACTCGTTTTTATTTTATCAAAAAGCGAAACGCATAAAAGCACGTTGCCTAGAACGCGGATTACGAGGCACCGAATACAAAAATATACGTCATCTGATAAGAGATGAAAATGATCGAAAATTATAATAATTAAAATGTTTCTCAAATGACCGCGAAGAAAGCAACGCGCTCTTATTCGTTTCAAGATGATTCCACGGTATGATCGTGCTATTTTTCCTTTCTCGACAAAATCACCGTTCGGAAGAAGTCAAGGGCTGCAAAATAGATCGCATTTCGAAATCTAATTCGTGTAACTCGAGAAATTTTTTTTTGTTTTTTTCGAATTTCGATGAGTTTTTCCATTTTTTTTTGTTTTCTTAGATTTTGGACAGGTACTTGCCTCGAGAAGCTGGGCTAGCCTCGATCCGGGCAGTGTGCTTTTTTGTCATGTTCGGTAGTAGTAGTAGTACTAGTAGTAGTAGTAGTGGTAGTAGTAGTGGTAAGCAAATGCTTTTGATCGGCGCGACCCTAAGCTAAGAAAATGGGGAGAAAGGGCACTGATATCAGTCCACAAGTTCTTTTCCTTTTTTTTCGTTTCTTTTAAAATTTTTACGTATTTTTTTCTGTTTTTTTCTCATTTTTTGAAGAAACGTTGAGAGAGTCTTTCCATCGGTTTCTCCAGTGAACGAATCTCCCCCTAAAGGACTTTTTTTTTGCTCCCTGTGCTCTTTTTGTCTAAGGAATCATAAAAAAGTGTGCTTTCGCTTGGCCGTCGGTCGAGCCTGAAACTCAGAGCCTGTAAAGAAAATAGCTGCAAGAGGGAAACAGGGATATTCCTGAAAAGATTCTTGTTTTTTCGCTTCCTCGAGCTTCCTTCGTCTCCACGTACAAAAAAGTGCACAGACGATTGCACATTTTTTTATCTACGATGTATATTGCGAATATAAAACGTAAATATTATTTTACACTCGTCTACTGACAATCTGAGAATATTTTTTAACATTATTTATAAAACGACAAATAAATGAATCTACCTTCAATAAAAATTTTTACAATGTAATGTACAATAATAATAAATTGTATAATTTCTTCAAAGATTAAAAAAATTAAACTACAATTATTTCCTCATGATTTGAGTAAAAGACAAAAGTAAAAAATTATTCTTTCAAAAATTTATAATGTTAAAAAATATAAAATTGCATACACTGCATTTCTACGTGAAGACATTGAAAGACGAATGAATGATGATTCTCGGTATGTCCCCGGAGTGACCTAAAAATCGTCGATCATGTGACGTGGTTCAATCCGTATCGAGAGACGCGAAAGCCCAAAGATCTGAAAAGATTTTCGAGAGGTTGCTCTCGAATGAAAACGTTGCTTCCTGAAACAACCCTCGAGTGTATTTTTTTTCTTTTTTTATTTCCTCGTCGCAGTGCCTGAAAAACCAACCACCCGCCCACCCACCTTCTTAAGGATGAACTGGAGATTTGTGCCAAAAGAGATTCTTTCATAATAAATTGTTAAAATTTAGTCTTCGTTTTTTTGTTAGTGAGTTGAAATTTTGTATTATGTTATTTATAATGATTCTCGATAGTTTGCTAACGTTTTATTAATTTTTTTCATATTATTTATAGTTTAAACGATTGAAAAACAAAAATTGTGGCCAAAATTGTTTAAACTCGGTTATTAACATTTTTTATGTGTACTGATAGTAGAAAAAGAAATATCAACAAAACCTCATCGTTTTAATCAATTTTTACGTACTTTTAGAGAAGGAAATTTATTTCATTATCAAACAAGTGGATAATTTCTTAAAAATTGTTTAGTACAAGTTGATAAAATTTGACAGAATTCTTTGATATTTAAAAATCTTGAGAAAAAATTTACAAGCAACTAATATCGAATACATATAATATTCAATTTGTTATAACTTTTAAACAATTTAGTGAATTGAGTTGAAATTTGCATAGTGTTAGAATTCTATTATCAATGACTGGTTAAATTTTTAGATTTTTGCTAACGTTTCGAATTATCTCCAGTACATCCTTAATGCCCGAGAGAAGCTGTGACTCACTTCAGCCTGAAAAAAAGTACCCGCGCGACGAGCCTGAAAATGTATCTTTACGTTTATTCGTTTAGAGCCTGAAAAATAAGATAACCGAAACCGGAATTAGCTGTCTCTTCTCGCGGCGTTCTCATCCCCGCTATCACGAACCTATGAATCCGTTTAGTATTCCGCTGTAATCTCATTTCTTTTGCCTCTCATCGGATTCACTTTTGCAATCTGTGGGAAAATTTTGCTGAGAAGGAAAAAAAAGAGTGTCTGTACGACGAGCCGGATCCTCGCTGGGCCTAAAAAGAGGCTGCAAAATAAAAGAGCGATCGTGCTGCCCATGTGCGACCCACCTAAAAGCTGCAACGTCTTCTAACGATCGATTCCCTCACACCTGAGCTAATAATACCGCGATCTAGCGTTACAACGTGATGAGCAAAAAAAGAAGAAGAGAAAAGCAATACGCGACATTTCACATGGTCTTTTTCATTCTTTTTTTTTCTTTTTAGTTTCTTTTGCTACTTCATTTTTGAACTGATTTGTCAAGCCCTGACCTTTCTAAGCTCCGAGATCCCTAAGCGACGCCGAAAATCTGGATGGACGCAGAATACGTACCTCAGACGTGAACCAATACCTTGATCTTGGGAATCCCTCAGTGTCTCTCAGCTTTTCGTTCTTTTCCTTGACACATTTTCGCCATCGGCTAAATTCGCTAAATACCTATGTTTTGGTTTTTCACGATTGAATCCATTTACGCAACCAACGAGCGATGAAGTTTCGAAAAAAACGACTTCGCTAACGAGCACTCCCGCGAACTTTATTTCAAGTCCCACGCTCAAATCCTTCGGTTTTCAATAAATTAATAATGTTGCAGCTAAATTGTATAGACCAATATTCATGATACGAACGCTCGCGGAAGGCTCGTATTTGACTGTGCACCGATAGTAATGAATAGAGGATGTAGTAGATATAGAGAATACAGTAAGTAACAATCGTCTTGGCTCCGATCAGCCAGCGTACCTGCTCTTCGTTCAAGTAGTTGGGTAATCCTCCGATAAAGATTTTGTGCGGTGAATCTACAAAAAATTATAAATACTTATTGTCAGTGCAAATAATCATCTCGTAGAATTGTCATTTTTTAATCAATCGAATACTTACCCGGGACGGTACCTGGTACATTCATGTTTGGATTGTCGGTCATGCCAGGCATTGGTTGATAGTCGTGAGGTCTTCTTATCTTTAGACTCTGGCCCTTGAAGTTTATACCGTCGAACGCCATCGCTTGAGTCGTCTCGTCTATTGAACGAAACTGCAAACAATAATAACATTGTAATACAAGAAACCACATAAAGGGATCAAATTTTCTGGAGCTTGGTAATCCAAAATTAGGTCACATGTGCATGAAACGTACAGGAAATAAGAAAAATTCGAATACAAAATACGAGAATCGAGATTTTTCAAGTTTTTCATCCATGTAAATCTAATGTCGTTATGTAATTAACTTAAAAATTTTTTAAATTAAAACTTATATTGGAATCTTTGCAATTTGATTTTAAGTGACCAATCTCCTTTAAGCAAAATATCAATACCTCAAGGAAAGCAAAGTTCTTGTCTAGATTAATCTGACAAGCGAGAACTGGGTTACCCGCTGCTTGTGCCAAACCGGATAAATGCATTTGTTGATTGAAAAATTCCATCATTTCTTCCTCTGTAACTCCAAAAGGAATATTTCCCACATAGAGCCTTCTCGCTTGTCGAGTTATCGTGCTACCAACGACCGGGACAGCCGCCTGTGGTGTATCAGCTACAATATTTGCCGGTATTTGACCAGCCGCTTGCATAGCCTTATACTGCAATGGAGTGATGTAGTCAAAACCAGGAGGAGGTACATCCCAATATAGTGAAGGTTTTCTGCGTCTTGAACTTCTACTTTTCTTCGGTGAAGTACTGCGTTTCCTGTCTCTCCTGTCTTTTGAACGTGAACGAGATCTCTTCCTTCGTTCCCTGCTTCTGGACTTGTGTCTCCTATCTCTGTCTCTATCCCTATCTTTTTCTCTATCTTGACGCTCTCGATCTGCGAAAAAAGAAAGAAAACATTAGATTGCGTATTTAAAAGAAAACTTTTTGAAAAATTATTCAAGTATCTTTACACGATACTCCAATAAATATTTTGACAATATTTCACCCTTCAGTACTCAATTTTTTGATGATTGAGTTTATGGAAGCTTTGTACGCACTTGCGTCAATACTAAAAACGTCTACGCAGATTTTTAATAATTTATTTTCAAGTTCATTATAAGCAAGGACATTTATGAGTAAGATTGTTCAATTTTTCATTACTCCATTTTTTTACAAAAATATAACGCATGTTGCTATTATTCATTGGTGGCTAGCCAAATACGAGAATGATTCACGATTTTACTTCTACCATTAGAAAAGTGTTTGCAGACGTGTTTATTTTGAAACAACATGTGTGAGCACATAAATGGTTCTGCATCAATGTAGACAGGTTTAAAAATCAAACATAACAATGTCATACACTAAATTCATTTTACGCATTTTATTCTATTATAATTGATGGAAATCCGAGACGATTGTTGATATTTCTTGCTAGGGGCTCGAGACATCGCTAATTTCGTTTGACACCCTCGTTGGAACGCGAAAGTTGATAAAAGCTCCGAAAAAAAAAATGAGCAATCGTGAGTACAATAATAATGCGAGTTTTTGAAAAGTTAGTTCGTAATTGAATAAAAATCGAAGGATAAAAGATAAAAATGGAAACAGTGTTTACAAATTTAGCATTAGAATTTTCGCCATAAGCCAGGTGTGCCTCTCGCCTTGGCGCGAGAGCGGCGTCGGCGTCGCGACGTTCTCAAAAACCTATCATTAAAATAATCCACTTACCTCCATTAAAATCTTCACCCATTATTAAATGACGTGCGCAACGATAATGAAGTCTCAGTTATTCGAGTAATCTAAATATATTATAATAAATAAAGGAGTGAAATGTCAACGGTACACTCGAGACGGGGTGATTTATCGAGAACGAGGAGTAAGATTTCTGCGTTTTGCGACGGACGACGGAATGGCGACAGCTTTCTCACGATTCCGGTTCGCGGCGCCACTCGTCAAAACGAAAAATTTTCACACTTCTCCAACGGAGACTGCGCACAGTGGATTTCAAAAAATTGCAAATGGCCGCCATCTGCCAGCGTTTCGATGTTTTCGTTTCAACGTTTGACAGTTGGATCGAACGAAACGTACGAAATATTAAAAAAAAAGAGTATCACTCGTAAAAATTATCATATGCAAAGTGTCAGATGATGAATCGCGTCAGAGAACAAGTTCTTGAGAACAGATTGATCGAATTAGCCGCAGCCGGTGATATCACTGGTGTCAAGGAACTCATAGCCCTGGGCGTAAACGTCAATATACAAAATTCTGTCAACGGATGGTACATTCAATAAAATATTATAATAAAAGTTAACAGTGATCAATTTTTTTTGTTTTCCAGATATTTCTACCTTTTGCGCTCTATTTTTATCCGTATTTAAATTTATTTTTCTTTCATAAAAAAAAGAAACGCTTCATATAGAGCCATAACCTCCAAAAGCTTGATAGCATCTTTAGAGAGTAGTGTAGTACTGCTGTTTATACTTACAGATTCGTAATAATCGAAAACAATCCTGTTGGGCATATATGGACATTTTGATATGCTGATAAGAATGCTGATTAAATATATCAAAGGAAAATATCTATTAGACTGTATTTGCACTCTGGCTTTTATTGCAGCTCCTTTTCTACTGTCATTTCCAGATAGTCTTTTGTTTAATTTTCAAGGACTCCTTTGCACTGGGCATGCAAACGTGGTTACACACACGTAGTGAGCGAGCTTCTAAAGAAAGGTGCCAACAAGGATATTTTGGCTCACAACGGAGAGTCTCCAGCATCTGTTTGCAGCAATCTCCTCATATTAGAACTTTTAGCGAAATCTCCTTCAATTAAAATTGAAACCAGCGGATTTCAGGATGAAAGTGAAGGGCTACCTTCAAATGCAGGTGTTAAAAGTAATCAGCAGAGTCCCACTTCGCGTCCCGGACATGCCAGACCAGCAAGTTCTGTCCCACTGGAGATGCCAAATCCTCAAGACTGTAATTCAATCATTTTTTCTGTCAGAAAAGAAAAATTTTCCACCAATTCTGTTTGGGTTAAAAAAATCGTTCTGTTTCAGATCTCGTATTAAAAATTCGTCTATCAAATTCTAAAGATCCTGATTTTATAGAAATTGAAATACCAAGAAGAGACTTGAGCTATGCGAGTGTTTTGCAGGTCTGTTGCAATGAGCTCAATCTTCATCCACAGATGATCGAGAGATTGAGAAAATTACCGAATACGAAATTGAGAAACGACGCGGATGTTCGAAGAATGCGAGATTTTCAAGAAATCGAAGTCGTTGTTCACAGCAGTAACGAACAAATGTGCAATGGAGGTGTACCTCATCAAACTATAACAACACCAGCAAATGTTTATCAAAGTATATCAGAAAAGGACCAGACAATTCTCTATTAAATAATGCAAAAGTATTATTGCTCATTGACACTGTAACAACCTTCACAGTTATGTTATATAAAAATGTTGATTTTATTGTACTTTAAATTAAATCTAATTCATACATAATATTTACACATATGTACATATTTTCGACCTAAAGAGTGTATTATTTATCACTCTTAACTTTTGTTTCGATTCCGTCATCTTCAATTTCCTCTTTTTTCGGAATTATCAATTCCTTTTTCTTCGGTTTTTTCAATTTGACTGTTCCTTCTGGAGTAACGGTGACAATACGGTTGCTAGATAACGTCGTTAATTCTCCTTCAACGGTCTCATAAGCACGTGGCCGTTTCGGTTTGACGACTGGTAAAGGTACTGCGTTTTTACTCGCTAAAAAAAATTAACAAGTTTAAGATTTCATAAAATAAGAAATATATCGGTTCAATAAATGAAGATATCATTTCGTAAAACTTACATAGATTCATGTATACGGGGATAGCAGAGCTCGTCTGAGTCTTAATATGAATTGCTCTGATATTTAACCAGCCACCTGGATACTTTTCGTCCAAAGTCTTGCAGGTTTCCCATATATTTTCAACGAGATTCGTACTTTTCATTGATATTTTGCCTATTCGCACAGTATGAGTGTTGCCATATGAATTGATCCCCATGCAAGTTTTATGGAGAGCATTATTTATCTCTTCTTTGAGATCAGCTCGATTAAGCTTAACCGGCGTTGGGGGCTTGCACCTCTTGAAAAAAGACTTGGAAAGAAGATGAGTCAAATGACCACAGATTCGTCCATCAGCAAGAAAATGATCAAACGAATTTGCTAATTTTCCTTTCATTTCAAACTGATTGAACTCCGTTTTGACTTGATTCATCGGTATTATCTGCTTGATGCATGTAACACCTTTTTCTCTAAATTTTTCTTCCCAGTGTTCGACTGTCTTTTCAAAGTCTTTGTTACGACCAATTTCAAGATCAGGAACAAAGATTGCCACATCGTCCGATGGACCGACTATCGGATGGGGTAAATGCCTTAAACAAACAAAGCAAACAATCAAAAAAAAAAATTCACTCGTTTTAGAAGGAAATATTTTTAAATCGATATGCTTCATATTAGTTTTATAATCATGGTTCTCATAAGGATCCATTGGTATTTTTTAAATAATATAATCATGTGAAAACTTCATTTTGAAGAAATAATTGCATGATAAAACTATGCTTACAGTCTTATCAGTCGACGAGGAGTTTTTGGAACTTTCATACATGTTACTTGCAGCAATATTGGATTATTTTCAGTTGGCAACAAAGATTTTGACGAACTAGCTTTTTGCGTCAACTTCTTAATTGCTTTAATACTGCTCAAAATGTGTTGTTTGGTTAATTTTAAATGGCCAACATTTTCTATCAGCATTTTTGCATCCTTCTCTTCCGATTTCATAGAAGTTTCAGGTGTTTCGATAATCTTTACTTCTTTTTTCTCCTTTTTTTGTTTTGCTACTGCTTCTGTAAGAAAATAAAGATAAACATAAAAATAAAGTAACAAAGAATATTTTTTATCCGAATTTAAATATTTTTTTCAATATCAGCCTTACTAGTCGCTTCAATTTTCGGTTTTTTCAGTTGACCATGTGCCGGTTCATCGTCGTCTCTTCGCTTTACCGTTTTCGCCATCTTCTTTTCGACTGTCTCCTCATGTTGCGGTTTTTTTACTGCTCCACTCTTTACTTTCGTTTCAATATTTTTTGTCTTCTTTTTCACACTTAGTAGAGGCTGAGTAGTCAATTTTTTTTCGAAATTGATATTTTCGATGTTCACAATGCTTATTTTCTTACCACGTGGTTTGGGGTTAACCACGTTTTCTTCTATGCTCTTTTTCATGATTTTCTCATTCTTTTTCTTAATGACACCTTTTACCTTTTTTTGTGGTTTCTCGTTTGTTCGAGGCCTCAAAACACTCACAGTCTCTTTCTTCATTTTGTACTAAATATGCGCAATATTCAATAACTTTATAGATCAATCCAATCCACACGGAACATCTCGTCACCACGAGCGTCGGCGATGGAAAGATTGGGAAGATGGGAAACGAACGAACAAGCGCGCCTAGCGGCGTGCGCTGTAACTCACCGGAAGTTAAAAGCGGGAGATGCTGCGCGCGCAAAAAGCGCGGGAAAATTTTCTATTTTCTCGCATCCGCTCATGTAAATATTTCTATTTACCAAATAAACAATGAATGAAATATTGAACAACAAAATTATTTCTCTTTCATCATTTATTAAGTCTACAATAATATAATCCTTCATAATATCGTTGAATAATAAAAAGTATATGTATCGTTTGGTTGAATAGTTTAATAATTCATCACGTTTACATTGTCTTTATTGGATATCGAATATGATATAGTTTATTTCTACATTCCAAACATGTGTATTTGCCATAAAGGGATTCTGAATTGAAATTTGGGATTTCATCTCGTTTGACCGCATTTTATTTAAACTTTCCAATAAGTATCAATGATTTGCCATTTCAATGGTGTATATGGATGTAGATTTACGGGTGTTATGTTATGTATGTATGTGTGTGTGTGTGTGTGTGTGTTCGCCAGACTGATTCCCATCTTTCTCGTACGCCTTGGTCGCAGTCGCGTCGAGTCTGTCCACGCGTTAAACTCGAAAAGTTTTTTTTTATTCATCTCGGTTATATCCTTTTCGTACGGACATCAAAAATTATTTTCAGACGTCGGATAAAAAAGCTGCGAAAAGCACAGAATCAGCTCCGCTTGACACTATTAGACACAAATATATGCAGAATATCTCATTACGGATTACACAGGTTAATTTACAAATTTCGACAGCTCGATGAGTTTTAATGTGAATTTTGAAGGAGATCACCCCATTTTCGTCCTACTTCCAAACACTTTTTTTTCATTTTCTTTCGTTTTTTTTCTTTGTTATCATGTGTATACATAGAATATTTTTTAGTTATCTTTTCTCAATCGGGCATTCGATTCTGTATTATTATTTTTTTTTCTTTCATATTGACAGCGCATCACATTATCATTTTTTGTTTCGTTTAGATTACGTTCATAAATACAGGAAAGAAAGATAAAATACAAATGAAGAAATAGATCGATCGAGCAAGCTTACAATCAACGAAAAACGTTTTTTTCTTTCTTTTTTGTACGCGCGCGTTTTTCGATCATTTCTTTTTTTTCTTGTTTCCTTTTTTTCCATTAGCTACGAGAAATTAATAGCAGAATATATTTTTTATGTAATATCTAATAAGAACATTATAAATACGGGGCCCACATGTGCTTTTTCAACTACATTCATAGAGTGTGTTTGTGTATGCATTTTTCATATTTTTTTTAATGGTACTTTTTTTTCTTTTGCCAGCACATTACTACAGTAGTACATTTTTGTGATTCTATAATTTTTTTTTCGTATTTTTTGTATTTTTTTTTTCGTTATATTTCATATGTTTTTAAATCGTAAAGCGACAACTAAGAACGGGAAAGAAAGAAAAATGAGGAAATCTTACGATTTTTATCCTCGATGTCGTTATATACTTTTTCGCTCAAGTCTACTTGAACGAAATCTGGATCGGTATACGATCGATAGAACAAAATGTTTCTACAAGATGCAAATCTAATTTTAATCATAATACACATACATTTTATATCGACACGAAAAAGAAAATAATCGGTGAAATTGTTTCTCATCTAAATTTCTGATTAAATAATAGGATATAATTCATCAATCGTTTTTCCATTTTTCTTCTATTATTTTCAAATATTATATATATATATATTTTAGAGAAAACAAAATAAATGAAAAGGAAATAAGTAAATGTGATATCTCGTTTTTTTTCCAATAGCGCATTTGATCAGCCGATTGTAAAAAAAAATAAGGAAGAATTCGAAATTTCCAAAATTGTCACGACTATAAATGAAAGGAGACGAGAATAACTTGCAATCTTGAAGAACGGAAAAAAAATGGAGAAAAAAATCTGTTTCGCATGCTAATCGCTCCATGTGAAAGACTATACGCGAGTGGAGCTTTTTCCGACATGCAAATAACATTTATATATCGCCTGCCTGTGTGTTCGAAAAAAATCCAGTTTTTCATAGATACGACATTTCGAAAATATCGCAAGAATTTTTTTTATCATCGTTTTTTCTTTTCGCAGACAGTTTAATGTGCAAGATACGATAGACTATGATCGTTTTCGATTCACTTTTCATTAGACGTGTTTTTAGTTTCTCCTTATAACTTTGCTTCGTTAAAAAACGAGTCGTAGACAAGTTCAGTGGGCCCCTGTACTACGCGCTGGGTACAACGAAAAGAAATCGGGCGCCCTCTGGCGCCCCTTTTCTTTTTCTTTTTATTACTTCGTTATATCTTTTCTCATATTCATATTTTCTTTTGCGTTTTTTTAGTGTGGCTCAATAACCTCTTCTGTCAATCGAATTACACGTACATGTAATACATCGCTGTCTAAACGTTTCCAGTTTACGTAAAGTGGATCAGTGTGAATTCTCCTTGCAGTTTTTTTTACAATGTTTACTTTTTTTCGTCTCCGTGTTTAGTTTCTTTTTTCTTTCCACAAGCATCCTTCTTTATTCTCTCCCACTTTAATGAAGTATCGAATACTCGAATGTAAGTCATTCGTTTTTTTGCTTCTTTTTTGTATTGCAATAAGCTTCGTATTTGATCAGCGCAGCGGCAACTGATAGTACATTTTGTGACGTTTTTTTTTTCTTCTCTTTTTGTCTCGGTAGCTTGAAATCATTGCAATGTTTTACATTTATGTTTTCTTTCTATTCTTTATTATTTTATCCAGTTTGAGAAGTATACGCGATGTCAAGAGGAACGATTTCTGTATCAAGAAATTCGTCTTTGTTTCTTTTTTTTTTCTCTGCATTTGTTCTTGTTTACTTTGAAATTTTAGCTTTTTTGGGAAGCGTTTAAGTGTGACCTTGACTCGCAAATTCGATAGATTTTGCTGTGAAGTTTTTTTTCTTTCTTTCTCTCTTACGCACTGATTCGTCGATTTGTTTGGTCCTTATGAATATTTCGAAACGACTAAATTCTCTTTCTGCCTCGTCATATCATTTTCCTGTATGCACGTTCGGGAACTTGAATCTTTTTAATCGGACGTAAAAAAACGAATATCGGGCGGTGTAATGCGTTTTATAATTTTTGCATGAAATTGCTTGCTATTTTGCACAATTTTTCTCCTAACCTGTACCTCTGCTGTTGTTGCCTCGATAAAAGTGGACAAGCTCAAAATTCTACCAAGGTCGTTCTAAATCCTCAGGCAAGGTTGGAAATACCGATAATCAGTTAATTCTCCTATTTTTTATCTTTTGTTACATCATTCACGTATGCTGGAGAACAAATGTAATTTTGGTAAACATTTAGCTCAATGCAAACGGGCTGTCGTGGTTTTACATTTTTTTTTCTCTCTCTCTTTCTCATATTCGTTGACGTCGGGAAAAATGAAGAAAATTCTGGAAAACTCAATATTCGCTCGATCTCATCAAACGGATGTCGACTGTTATTTTTGACTCTTTGTTTTTTCTTTCCTCGTTCTCTCTCCCGCCCCGCTTTTCTCTCTTTCATCCTCGTATAAAGTTTTCTTCATTGTCTCAATGCATTTCACGCAATAACAAATCTACAAAAATATAACACTTTTAATTCTCTTCTTCTCTTCAATTATATTATCTCGTGTAACGACGGTTATCATTATCTAACTCTCGCTCTTTCTCTCGTCAACGCTCCGTACGCCTCCGTACTTGAATCACATTTTTTTTAAAAACGCGTTTCCTCGTTTATGTGTGTATGTTTTTTTTTGTTTTCTTTTCCCTTCGACTTCGATCATAAATTCCTCTTTGTCGTCGGTGAGAGTTTATCTCGTAATTTGCGATCTCATTAAATAATTATATGCCACGATAAGCGCCCATTATTTTTGTCTCAAATTCGAGGATAAAAATCGAACTCGATCGTGCAACGATAAAATCGACGACTCGAATTCTATTCGAGCTGCAAATTTTACCACTCATCCGATTCAAATATCTCGAATTTCATAGATTTCATTTTCAATCGTCAAATATCATGATACAATTTTGCTCACAACGTATCTCGTTTTTTTTTCTTCCGTCTGAGCCTCAAACGAACAAACTCGCTGAATTGTTGACGCGCTCGATTCTTAGACCGCGTGCCTCAATGGGACCTCGAATAAATATTCATCAATATGTATGTATATATTATATAAAACCTCATAATCTTACGTATATACATACATATAATGATATATTTATAGTATATTGAACTATCTGCACACGCGAATTATACTCAATATGCACGTACACACGTTTTCAACGAGCAAACGCAAAACTCTGACGTCATAACCGTCAAAATCATCCGACACACGTCATCCATGCAGACACATTCTCGCCTCTCTTTCACCCTCGTACCAACTATAACAATCGCATACTTAATATGAATATCATAAATAATATACTCTCAAAATCTATTTTTCGCTCCGATAAACTCACAATCGTTCGCATCATTTTTACATTCGCACAATATTAAAATCTAATTGTAGGTTCGCTCCGGTCAGTCACGCCTCGACAAAGCTCGCTTCGCTATCACTCGACGATCACGCAGTCAACAACTTACGTATAATTCGCTAGTGGGAAAAACACATCCTATCCTAAGTAATACACCGTTGCACTTCCATACGAGCGTAATAATTATTTGTCAGATACGTCTCCAAAGCCCGTAAGGAGGTTCAACGATTTGTTTATGTATAAATATATATTTTGCCTATATGAAAAGCATCAGTCTCTATACGCTATGCGACGTCCGGATTTCACGTGCCACGCTCTTATCTACAGGAGTGTAGGAGAGAATTAACAAATTTTCTTTCATAAAAAATGAAAAAGAAAATGAGAGAAAAGAAGAAAAAGTCGTTTTTATAATAATTCAACGGGGATCTTACGGTCCTCGTCGCGCTGGAGAATCCTCGGCGAAATATTCTCACGGGGCACGTTAAATCAGGACCATACAAAGCGAGGCATTTTCATATAATACCGGAAAATATACATTTTTCATCATTGTAAAAAAAATAAACGCGCTCCTTAATAATTAATACTTATAGCAGTTGACGACTTGTTCACGGTTAGTAAAATTAGCGTTTTTCTCTTTTCATTCCTTCATCTTGTTCCTCTTTCATAACACTAATCAGTCTAGTCCATTGTTATTTTGACCGGTGTCACACGAGCAGTTTCGTACCGCGCGGTACGAAAAATTCATTTCGTCTCAATGATTTTTCATCATTTCGCCTATTCATTTCCATCCTTCGACCTCTTTTCCCTCCTCACTTCATTCACTCGCCTTTGGAAAAACATTTCGTTCTCTCTATCCTGTCGTCTTCCTCAACTCGTGGAGCTGGTGCACATTTGGCAGTGAGGACATAGTACGGTTTCAAGCCCGCAGAAAAACCGGGATATTCGATATTTAAATCGTTCTTTTATTATCTCGCGCCCCCCGATAAAGCACCTCGAGAGATACGCTTAGTCGGCTTGGCTTTTTCATTTCTTATGCTTTGTAAACGATTTTTGTTTCTTTCTTTTTTTGGCCCCACCAGAGTTTCGCGTGTCCATCGAGCCGCAAAGCAACCCAATTCCTTCTTCGCATCCTCGTGCGAACGTTCGATTATTTATTTCGAGATGCTCTGAGGATCAATGAACACGCAAGAAAATTGGCTGCAGTCTTGAGTCACATCCGGGAGTTTATAGCGTCAATTTTTAGTTTTATTTGTCCAATTTTTGAGATTTGTTTGTGTGTTGTTGTTATCTTGTTTCGTCACTTACGATGTAACGAGCGGTGCATCGCCTTGGCCCTTTTCAACGGTTTTGCCATTTTCAATCGCATCGTCGAATTGACCGGGAACCGAGATTACATCTTTCGTTGTGGCGTTAGCCACCGGCTCACTGAATATGAAAAATAAAACATTGATTATAATCTGAAAAGTAAATAAAATATAAAATTAAAAAATATAAAAATACTCACGGCGATTCGTCACCACTCTCTTCCGTCGCGTTACTTCGAGCTTTGCTTTCTTTTTTCTCGTTTTCCTTATTCTTCTTCACGGCTGTCTTCTTCTTTGCAGTCGCCTGTTACAAAAACGATAAATAAAATTGATCTGCAGACCTGCGTAGAATATCCGAGAAGTGTGTTCGACTTCTGTTACGACATAGTTCGATTCAAATTGCGCCTCGAAATTACAGAAAACTCAAGTATGTACAACAATTTTTTTAAATGTAAGATGTGAGTTTTCTATAATTTTCCGGTTAAAAATTTCGTAACAGGAATCTGACGACCAGAATCCGTGACCAGACATTGGGATAGGCTAAATAGGCGCTAAGGAGAGAATCGTTTAAAGATTTTGACTACCCACCGCCCCATCCAAAAATTTAATTTCATTGAATTTTATCAGAATCTATAAATAATCACATTTGTATTGTAACAACGTTAATGTGAAAATTAGTTTTGTATCTGTGCATGTTAATGATGAAATATCGCAAATTATAAAAAAATTTTTTTTAAATCATTTTTGTTTTTAATAATTTTGCTTTTACCAGTGAGTATTAACTTTTGGGTATTGTGGGCAAACTTGATAACGCCAAAATCCCGATAGTGGAAACTGTTTTACTTTTCAAAAAACGGTGAAAAGTACGTCCTTCGTCTTTTGTTATTCATTTGCTAAAACACATGCTTCCTAAATGTGGTGAAAAAATTACACAATGCTTCTTGTATGTTTTTCCTCGAGTGTGAAATTTTTGATATCTTAGCATCATTTTTTGCAACAAAAAAATTAATGTGATTTTACTAGTTTCCACAAGCCGCGTATCATTTGTGAATTCTAATTTCTCAGTAACCAGCTTCCTAATCGCCGTAAAATGTGTACACGATTTTTTAAATACTTTACACAAAAACAGCAAATTTTCAGAATTCTATCATCATTTGCGGTTTAGGACTCAACACCCTTAAATGATCAACGCTTGACTTTACCTTCATTTGAGTCTTTTTTCCGCGTCCAGCTGTTGGAGTCCGATTGTTGACAAGGGATGGTAGTGGCCGCGGTCCAAGGGAATTTATACCCCGGGGGAAACTCCATTTCAAACCACCAATAGAAGTGATCTGTGTCGAAAATCACATTGTTTGAACGTATTTATTTATTTGTGAAATGGTTTCGTTGAATTATTGTGTGTCTATAACCTGAGGCGGTAATCGACCACGCGCATGTCCCTGCACCGGTTGTGGTATTCGCCCTGGTTGTCCGTAATTGGCGCCCCATTGTCCCACGACAACTCCAGCAATTTCGAGCTGACCACCGCGCGACGGCATCGGTCTTCGGATAAGACCACGTTGAGGCAGATTTGTATTCCCACGACCACGTACGAGGCCATCGTTAACATTGCAGCCAGCTGGCAAAATGGTTTGCGGCACGGGCATACGTATACCAGCTGCGCAGAACAAAATGATGGAATGTAAATAACATAAATATAAATGAAATGTATTTATTGCTACGCATGTTGCAGCTTCGAGATCCGCAGAACTTATGGAAATCGTAGCTCAACGGAGCAATATTCTGCTTTGATCTTCGTCGTCTTTTAGAAATAAATCACATATCATGATTGTGAATTATTGAATTAACAAAGATGACGAATTTTCCATTATTTCAGGTATTATATTGTACATAATATTTTTAATTAGAGATTATTTAGATAAAAAAGGATGAATTTAAACAAAAAATATTGATGATCAGTACCTGGAGGTACAGGCATCGGTGGTCGCGCGAAAACCACGTTGACTCCTTCCAAAATCGCTTTTCGCATTCTCTCGACTTTCATTACTCCTTCGATGTGTCCACCGCAGAGCTCAAGTAGATTTTTTGCAATCGTTGCACGGGCTAGAGTGTGGTGGAATAGTTTACCATCGAAGTATAACCAGGGACAACACATCAGCCACGGGATGGGTGCTCCGCAAGCATCGTTTGCTAGCAGAGCCGTTTCCACTCCAGCCATAAAAAGGGTGGCTAATTGAACCCCACGCGGAGTTACCAGGGATAACTAAAAAGATAATTTTATCAGAAATATTACACAACTTTTTACAACAGTATTGTCGCTAATAAATTTCGGAATTTAATATATAACCTGCAAGTCCTGTAAGTATTGTGTATTCATTAAGTCAGCTGAGAACGCTTGTGCGATGAAAGCGTCCAGTTCTTGACGACGAAAGATTTTTATTTTATCCGAAAACGTCATGATGTATCTAAAAAAATAAAACAATAAATTATCTTGATCTTGTCTGGGATGAAGAAAATGTGCTATAAACGTTGCATACCTCAAAACACAGGCCATGACGAGTAAATGTTGCGGAACGTACGATATGTTCAGCATAAGAGGAGTGTCGGATCGCATGCAAGTCAGGAATCCCCTCAGACGACGGCGTTTATCGTCAATTCCGGTGCTATATATAAACAGAAAAAGTAAATAAATCTCTGCTTGCTCTGACGTGTCATGTCACAGTGATCTTCGTTTCTCGATCAACCCTGTATCAAAGTTCTTTTTATTTATACAAAATTACATTTACATAATAATATTATATGATAAAAAAGATTGAAAAAAGGTTAATCAGACACCAAGTACTAAGATTATAAGCGAAATTTAAGAGTAATTACAATCACGTGACCACCCAGATTTCGTAGGACTCGGATTTCTCTCTCAAAATCGAATAATTAAACTTTTTAAAAAAATTAAAATATATTCCTTTCGATTCCAAGAATTGTCCTCTGGTCCAAATTTTCATGAAAATTTACGTATTAATTAATAAAAAAAAAATAATAATGAACGGGCGCTTCTCCCACGCGAAAGTTGTTGTCCGATCTTTGTTTATTTTTTTAATCAGTCAATAAGTAAATTCTCATGAAAATGTTGACCAGAGGACATTTTTTTGGGTCAAAGGAATATTCTATAATTTTTTCAAGTTTAATTATTCGATATTGAGAGAGAAATCCGAGTCCTACGAAATTTAGTAACTTTCGAGGTTGTAATTGCTCTTATAGCCGCTAACATTTAAAGTTTTATCTAATAATTTCTATCTTAAGAGGAAACGCACCCAAACCATAGTCGTTGAATCGTCGGTACACCCCAACCAATTTGTTCAGCTTTAACCAAAGTTGGAGTTTGATATGGATTTGCTTTGGACCAAACCCACTCTTTGATCATCACTTCGGGAACTTCAACTTTCTCAGTTTCTGCAAGCAATCCATTTTTTATAAAATGACGTGATTTAATTCTGGTTGAGTACATACTCAGTTTACGATACTCACCTCCTTTTTCTTTATTTTTCGTAGCAAGGTACATTCGATGATGAAGGTTGAATAAGATCGCGTATACCATTTGTCTCACTGGACGATAGATGAGATGGATTGATGGGAATTCTCGATGATTCTCATCTTCGAGTAAAACTGGAAGTTTTATCTCACCAGATGTGAGTATTTGATATATATGAGGGGACATTAATCCTTTCTGATGGCGTTCCGAAGCCGTACGCATGACCTCAGAAACGGTGCTTGGTATACACGTCGCCTTTTCTGCAGGTTTCGGAGCTTCCGGAGTGATATGAGCCGGTGAAGCCACGGTTGAGCTGCTGCTCGAGCTCGAAGAACTTATTAGAAGATTGTGAACGCCGTTAACAATGTGACCGTTTGCTAGAAAAATTGAAAATTCTAAAGATCTCACAATTTCAGTATTTTTAAAAATATTTTTTTTTACTTATGTTCACTGTTCGCTAGAAGCAGTGTGAATAACAAAACTTGATAAAATGTTCGACATCTCTTGATAGTTAAGAAATTTTTTCAGTATTTTTGTAACACAAAAATCACAGTGGTTTTACAAAAAACTCTCGTTCTCGTTTTAAGTTAAATCTAGTCATCAGCCGAAAAAAGCACATTTATTTGAGTTTTTTTTGGGAAAATGATTGCAGTTTTCGAACTGGTTCTTTTTTCATAGTGAAGGGTATATTGTTTACTATGTTTCATAATTGTTTTAGTGTAAAAAAAAATCACAAATGGAGCAGATATAATATATTTCACGGACCACTGTCCAGAAAAAGGCCTTCCACGGTGACCACTGTGACTTCTGCACCGATAATCGGAAATAAAAAACCAAATGAATTAAGTTTCTGTAATGTAACATCTAGTCTTTGATGGAAGGATTTGATAAAATATGAATTTTTGAAAAAATGGTCGGTGGTTGAAAGTAAAAGTCTAAATTTCTTCAAAAAAATCACTTCATTTTCCTTGACATCAAAAATAGTATGTATCGACAAAAAAATCCTTCGATCAAGGACTGCGTTTTGATATTAAAAAAAGTATGCAAAGTTCAAGTAAATCGATGGACTCGTTTTTGAGATATCGTGGTCACCGATATTGGAAGAGTTGTTCCGAAAAAATTCTGACTTGACGTAAGCCCTGGAAGGGCTTATAGTAAAAAAATTATGAAAGATCGTAAAAAATATACTTTTCAATATGAAACAAAAAACAGAGCGAAACCTGCAATCGTTCTCCCAAAAAAAATTCACAAAAACTTGCTTTTCTTTCGGCCGACGACTGGATGTAACCCCTTAAGGGATCTAGTTTTTCGGCTGTAACCCCTTAAGGGGTTACATCTGGTTGGCAACCGAAAAATTACGTATTTTCTAAAATTTTTTTGGGGTAAATGATTGCAGGTTCGAACTATTTTTTTTCATAGTAAAAAGTATATTTTTTACTATATTTCATAATTCTTTCATTGTAAAAAATTCATAATTGGAGCAGATATAATATTGATATTTAACGGACCGCCGTCAAGAAAAAGGCCTTCCATGGAAAAATGGTCGGTGGACGAAAGTGAAAGTTTTAATTTCTTTGATAAAATCAATTCATTTTCCTTGACACTTCCTCCGCAAACCGGGGTCACTCGTGCCTCGGCCAAAACGAAATTCCTCAATAACGTCGTGAAAAGGGAGGAGCCAAATATAATAAAAATATGAATTTTTTTTTAATTCTATAATTGATACATTGAGTTGAATGTTTCAAAAACCAATATGCATTTTCTCAGTTTTTTTCAAATGTATTGGGTGAGTGAAAAAAACGGAAAGACACAAATGACCCCGGTTTGCGGAGATAAGGTTAATATAAAAAAGAGAAAAAAAATCCTTCGATTAAGAACTGCCTTTTGATATAAAGAAAAGTAGATATGTTAAATTTCAAGTGAATCGATTAACTCGTTTTTGGGATATCGTGGTCACCGATATTGAAAGACCTGTTTCGAAAAAATTCTGACTAGATGTCAAACCCCATAATCAAGGGTTGACAGTACAACAATTATAAAACATAGCAAAAAGTATACTCTTTACTATGAGGAAAAAAAACAGTTTGAAACCTGCAATCACCCCCGCCCCAAAAAAAATTAAAAAAAAACACCTCTTTTTTTCAGCCGCCAACTAGATGTAACCCTTTAATAGTTACGAAATTTTTTCAGCATTTTTGTAGCCAAAAAATGACAGTGGTTTTCCTCTCTTTCTCGCTTTAAGGTGTGAAAAATGAAAATGCTCAAATAATTTCAGGAACGTTAGTGAAAATTAGCTTACTTGTCTCTTCTTCAGATTTGGAATTCTCAATATCACTTTGCCCTGGCAGACCGGGTGGTTCGATAACGATTTGTGGAGCTGCTTTGGCATTAGCAGTCGCTTGCTTATAAGCATTGAGGCTCTCCTGTTCGCTCTCGAGAGTCTCGGATGCAAATTTCGAAGGTTCCAGAGACCCATCTTCCTCGATTGTTGCGCTCGTTCCTTCCGATGCATTAGTTGTTTGTGCAGGTACGTTTTGTTTAGCCTCGGATTTATTGTTCTCTGAAAATAAAACAAAAGTAAATTTACGATTAATAACAGAATATAATGTAAAAGAAAAAAATACACTCCGATTTGTTTGTCAAACTCACGTTTGGTCGGTTTCACGGGCTTGTAATGTAAGAAACCTTCAAGCGTCCCGTTAACATAATACTGGACGGATTGTCGAAGCTTCGAAAATCTCGGATCGGAAAGACTACCGAAAACTTCTTGTCCCACAACGTCCAATTCGTAAGACGGTAGATCTTTTACAAAATTTGCAATGGCCCGAATAGACTGTTCGATATTTGTTTTATTCGGACCAATATTGATGTTCAATTTCTTATAAAAATCTAAAAGATCGTGCTCGGTCAGTATGTAATTGCCAAGAAGAGCGGCAAAAATGCATAATCTGTCAGCTGGTATGCCAATGGATTTTATGAATTCGGAGATCATGTATTCCTTAGTGTCCAGAGAACCCTGGAAATTATTAATAAATTAGAAAACTTCGATTTAATATTCTTATCGATACTTATAGTTGTTTTGCATACCTTATAAGTAAGTTTAAGTTGCTCGGATGAAAAATATCGGGGTGGATCAAAAATTGCGTATTCGGCGTCGTCGGCTATCAGTCCGTTGTAGTTATTCTCACGACAGTAACCGATTACTTCCTGGTGATGATCATCCATGCTGCACAGCTTTTATTTTTTCTTCGTTAATGTACATGAACGTTAATTTATGAGAAATTTAGAGAAACAAAACTTACAACTGGAACTTTCAAATGTCTGAGAGCCATTCTTAAGCTAGTGCGCAAACATACTGGAGGAGTCCACCATATTTTTGGTGGAGGTGTTCCTTTTGTAGTTATGTGTTTCAGAACCTGGGAAATAGAAAAAAAATGTATTATTTTTTCAAAAGTATTTTTAAGGTAATGTTTAACCCCTACGAGTGCGAGAGGGACAGATGCCAAACGGATTTGCTATTTTTTCAGAGATTTTTGACATTTTTGAAAAAAACAAGAGAATCACATTATTCTTTGGTGGAAAGAGAACGACGTGATTCTTATTTTTTCTTCGAAAAATGTTCATTTTCAGAGAAAATAGGTTCGATTTTGCACGATATAAGATACTTGAACATCACCTTAATAACCCATTGGAATTCGTATTGTAATAACGTTAATGTGGAAATTAGTTTTGTGTTTGTGCATGTTAATGATAAAAAAATCGTAAATTTTGTAAAAAAAATAATTAATATTTTTTTTTTTATAATTTTGCTTTTACAAGTGAGGAATAACTTTTGGATATTTTGGGCAAACTTGATAACGCTAAAATTTCGATAGTGGAAACTGTTTGTCTTTTCAAAAAATGATGAAAACTATACGTCGTTCGTCTTTTGTTATTCAGTTTCTAAACCACAAGTTTCCATATTTTTCCTTGAGTGTGATTTTTTCGATATTTCTAGCACTATTTTTTGTAATAAAAAAATTATGAAAAAATAATTGCGATCTTATTACAGATTCCATAGGCCGCGTGTAACTGGTGAATTCTAATTTCTCAATAACCCGCTTCCTAATCGTCATTAAATTTGTACACGACATCTTAAATATTTTACACAAAAACAGCAAATTTTCAGCATTTAATCATTTGCGATTTTGGACTCAACACCCTCAAATGTACTCACATTGTTGACTTTAATCCTCATTTTGAGCTGGTTTTGAATCCAATCTGCACGCCTCGGTGCTTCTAAGCAGCCATTAAAAAACACAGCCAGTTCAACACCGGAGAGTTCAGTTGCTTGAATGAGAACCGCAAGGAATTGTACCATTCTATTCCATTGCCCTCCGCATGCCCAATCTGAAAAACATTTAAATACGCAATAGTTATTTTTTGAAATTAAATATGTAAAAAGCTATTATACTTAAAATTCAAGAAATGGATAATACTAAACCTGAAAAATATCCGCCATAGAGTCTGTCCAAACAACATTCTCCATCCAAAATGAGGCGCAGAATAGCTGAATTGTGCTGCAGTTGTTGTCCCTTTCCCACACGATTCCGCTGCTTCATAATTACATGTCTAGCAATTTTAAACAGATCCACCGGCTGTGCCGCTCCCTGAATACAATTCCCATCGAAAAAGGCTTGCAAGTCTTGGATACCCATTTTTGCAATTTTATCTAAATCTTCAGAGATTGATTCTTCAATCTATCCAATTCGTAGATTTTCGCCCCAACGTCAACAAGATTTTCATGCATTCGTCGACTTGTGCTTATTGCTTTGCTTTTGAAATTTCTGTTCTTCCCTGATTTTTCAGTTTCAAAAATTCTGATGGCTTGTCGTTTTTTTTGGCTTTACTATATTCCTATAGTTCAAAGAAATCCAGTTCCAAATGTTGTGGCCAAAATCTGAAGATAAGAATAACAATATATTTGATTAAACATGTGTCAACACTAGAACGTGAATGTTGTCAAAATCAGAAAACTTTTTTACAATTCAGAAGCATTCTGAATCGAAAAACGTTTTTAATTAAATATTTTTAAAAAAAGGATAATTCGCAGCAAGCTACTTTAAAACACGAATTTCGTCCGGTGTTACCGGATCTCAAATTTTCACTAAATGGAGCCCATAACTCTACAATGATTTTGGAGTAAATAAAAATTTAACCTACGGAGAAAAAAAACAAACGAGAAAATTTCATCCGGCAGTCGATCGACTCCGATCCTGCATATTGCATCTGTATTGGAGTTACAAACAACACGCGCGTGTATAACGATCGAACATACACACGGATTACTCAATACCTACAGCCGAATAGGTGAAGAGAATTTTACACTCGTCGCAGAGAGATAAATTATGTGCAGTTCTCCAATATCTCTGCTCGAGTGTCAATTTTTATGAAAAAACATTTCGAGAATAATACAGCACGAAATTGCTTCGTGATCGATGGATGCTGGAATATTTTTAACATCTGAAGATATAAATGATAGAGAACACAATTATTCCGTCAGGCGCCATTGATTCTTTCTGTTTACGTGTGAGAAAATTTTGCAATGTACACATACACATAGACGCTCGTTCGGCACAGTCGTAGTTTCGTTTACACACGTTTTCTGTCCGCTTGGCAATAACTTGGCGATATTAGCACCACGTACGACATGTAAGCTGCTCCGATTTTTTTTCATACATTCTCAACGCGAAAAAATGCTCCGAAATGGTTTATTTACGGAGTGACAATTGTTGGTAAGACGCGAATTTCGATAAACAATGTTTACGAATATTAATAGAGTAAGCGTTTAAATAACAATGTTACTGATAAATGAGCTTTTAATTGGCGAATTGAAGAAAGTTTCATCGTGCCGGCATGGCGAAATCCACCAGACGAACAGCCGTGTGTCTCTTTTTATGTAGGCGTGAGAGCCACGCGCGCACGCCTGTCTGTATGCGTGTGACTCCGTAAAATCGGGATACGAAAAAAATCGGTAATACGCACGGTATCGAGACAAGTATAACTTTACGAACGATGCCGGACGACAGATATTTCATTAAAAATCGTCTCTTTAATTTTTCTACTCACGTTAAATTAGGATGAATCATCTTGTGGCCGATCCGAGGAACACACATGCAGCCCGCGACTCACCGACTTTGATTACGAATGACGTCGCGACTGCTCGGGACTGTACTACGGGAGGGATCGGAGGAATACAGCCGCGAGCGGAAATGCGATCACACGACACGAGCGGGCGCTTCGGTTTGTGAAGAAAAATTACAAAGATTTCCAATGTATCGTCAAACGATCATTGCTCGCTCGTTGTCAAATCAACCAATTAAAATTTTCTCTTATCATTTTACGAAAGTACGAAGCTTCGTATGAGCGCCTCGTAGGAGAAAACGGTCCAAGTACTTTGTGGGATTTTCAAAATTGTTAAAATTTAATTTTTAGTTCAACATATTTTCAACTTTTGAGCCTATTTTAGAAAATTTAATTGTCTGATGATGAATTCACATCTATTTTTGTATGGATTGTCAATAACTGTCGTTTGTACACAATTTTTTTTAAACGTGAATTTTGCATGTAAATGTCACGAGCTAAAAGAGAGGAATAAATGCATAGCAAAGGAGAAATAAGGAGCGTAACATGAGGTATTAGGGTGCTTTTTTTTCAGGCAATCATTTTTTTTCTTCACTCCCGGCACGAAATTTTGTTGAGGATACTCAAAAAAAGTTACCTGAAAATTTGAGGTCTCAATATTATTAAGTACTCAACCTCAGCGCGTGAAGAATTTCCATTTAAAATACTCGTAAATTTAAACACTTTTTCTAATTTTTATAGTTCGGTGGCATTTTATGCTATCGAGTCGTTCGAGAACGCAAATTACTCAGTTGCTCTACAAAAGTGCTTATTGCGATGTAGCTGTGACTTAGAATAGTGAGGCTGCACTGGTCACTAAAGTCAGTTTTTATCAAAATATCTTGTTTCTTTGCTGATATTTCGTAAATGGCTGAACTTACAGCAAAAACGTAAATGATAAATTGATAGCAAATTTAATTTGCTACAAAAAAGCCCTTTTGGGCCGAATCGCTCGCATCGATATTTCCCGAGATAATAAGCTTTGACTTGTGCATAATTTCCTTTTTTCATGAATTTTCAAACAAAATCTGCCTCACCATTCCAAGTCACAGCTACATCGCAATATACACTTTTGTAGAGCGCGTAATCCTGAGTAATTTGGGCTATCGAACAAGTCGATAGCATAGAATGCCACTGAGTTATCGAAATTTGAAAAAAAAAAAAAAAAAAAAAAAAAAAAAAAAAAAAAAAAAATAAAAAAAAATTAAAAAAAAAAAAAAAAAAACACAATGACAGACAAAAAAAAAAAAAAAAATAAACAAACAAAACAAAAGAGTATTCTCAATAAAATTGATGAGTGACGAAAAAAAATCGCAAAAAAAACACCCCATATGAGGTATGTAAAAAAAGACGTTTCACGTCAAAAACAGATTTTCACAGATTAAATTATCCTTTTATACATTATTTCTCTTCAGACTGATTTCTTTCAATTTTTAATATACAAATGCATTCGCTCAATTCTCACAGTACACACACATTTGACAGTCGGCGTTGAAAAAAATGAGCTTAAAATTGGTATAACTTAATCAAGTGAATGACGATAATTGGCGCGCGAAAAAGGATTCATCGGACTCGAACAAACTTGTTTCACGAAAATTACATTGAACGAGTACTCTGACAAAACGTAATTTGTAAAAAAAGTCGCAGCAATTATTCGTTCTTTAGAAAACATTTCAAATGTTTCCCTAACACGAGTAACGGCAAATATTGCACGTTAAATTCGATTCAAGTATTCATGTCTTTTGTCTCAAAATGAAGAAGAAATGATGGAGATACGAAGGATTCCCATTTCTCTTGCGGCACAATTCATTAGGCCTGATGGAGCAGGAGATCCGCGATTTTTGATGACGATGTCGTACACTTCGGAAGAAAAGAGACCGATTCGGTACGCATTCCAGTCCATCGGTGTATCACAATTAAACACCGAATTCATCATATTATGACATTTAAATATACACAAATTAAAGCTCGTCATGATGTTCATCCTTTTCTTCCTCTTCCTCCTCATCGCTGACCTCAGAGGTCTTCGAGGCAGCGTCCTCTTCGGTGTGTTCCATGTCATCTCTCTCCTCCTCCTCAGGAGCTTCATCGAGAGGAATGCCCAGATCCTTTCGCATGAGCTGCTCGATGCTAGAGGCAAAGCTTGCAGTGTCCCGTAGCATGTATCCAGACCTCAAGGTAGCTGTGTGGAACATCAAATTGGCCATTTGTTTGGCCTTCTCGTCACTGGGGTCCGCATTTACGCGCTCCAATAATTTTTTGATGAGCGGATGTCTCGGATTGATTTCGAGTATTTTCTTCTGGTTGAGGTAGTAACTCTTCTGAGGATCTTCAGCTTTTTGATGAGCATTCGATATTGCGAGTCTCTCCATGTTTCCGGTCCAGCCAAACATACTGGCGATCAGGGCGCATGGGGAATCTTTGAGACGTTTAGAGATCGCCGATTTGACGATCAAGTCGCTCAAGTTTTCGTTCAACCACTTGATGAGCGGCTCGAAGGTTTGGCTCAACTGTTCCATGCGTTGTTTGCTAGACTCGCTCTCATCCATGACGAAGTCCTCCTTGGCGGTGTTGATGAATTTCTTTCCATCGAACTGTGGCAATGCCGAGATCGCGTACTCGTCGGCGGGTTCAACGAGGTACAACACTTCGTATCCACTGGCGATGAGATTTTCGACGAATAGAGATTTCTTGACTTCCTTTTCACTTGCGCCAGCGATGTAGTAGATTCCCTTCTGGTCCTTCTTCATGCGCGATACGTAATCGGTGAGGCTCGTCATCGTTTCTTTCGATGATTTGAACATGAGGAGCTTGGCAAGACGAGCGCGATTTTGAGGATCCTCGTGAATTCCTAATTTAATATTTGTGCTGTATTCTTTCCAGAAACCTAGGTAATCCTCCTTAGGTATTTTCTTTATCATGTCGAGAACCTTCCTTATCAATTTCTTCTTTATCACTTTGATGAGCTTGTGCTGTTGAAGGTTTTCACGAGACACATTGAGCGGCAAGTCGTCGCTGTCGACGATACCTCGGATGAATGACAAGTAATGTGGCATCATGTCATTTATCTTGTCCGTGATGAATACTCGTCGGACGAAGAGTTTTATGTTGTCGGATTTGGTACCGTAACGGTTGAAACTGTCGCTCGGTTGCACTTTCGGTACGAAGAGCAACGATTTGAAAGTCACTTCGCCCTCGGCGATAAAGTGCACCTTTGCAAGATATTCCTGCGTGTCTTTCGTCAATGCCTTGTAAAATTCTACGTAGTCCTTCTCGTCGACGTCAGAAGGTTTCAGAGTCCAGATTGGTTTTGCGCCATTCAAAAGTTCCCAATCCCAGACAGTTTTGTCGATCGTTTTCTTCTTTTTCTTCGATTCGTCCTCTTCTTCCGGAGATTCTTCAACTTTAACTTCATCCTCTTCCTCTTCCACTGAACGTTTTTGCACTGATTCCTTTTCATCCTTTGCGCTCTCTTCCTCCTCAACTTGAATTGTCTTGCTACTCCACATGTATATCGGGAAGTTTATGAATTGAGAGTATTTCTTTATCAGAGTTGTGATCGTGTCTTGTTCCAGATAATCTGCGGCTTCGTCTTTCAGCATGAGGCTGGAATGATGAAATAAATTATGAAAAATATGAAAATTACGGGAATCTACAATGAATTATAATTTTTAATACAGAGCTGGCAACTTACGTGATAGTCGTTCCGCGTTTTAGAGTATCTCCTCGTGGATCCTCGGCGATACTGAAGCTGCTACTGTCCGATTCCCATATGTACTGTTTATCGTCATTGTGCTTCGTTGTAACGATGACCGTGTTGGCAACCAGGAAAGCGGAGTAAAATCCAACTCCGAACTGTCCAATCATGTCATTCATATCTTGTGTGTTAGACGCTTCTTGCATTTTTCCCAAAAATTCAGCAGTTCCCGATTTCGCGATTGTACCAAGATTATTAATCAAATCTGCTTGAGTCATCCCAATACCAGTGTCGGAGATAGTAAGCATTTTGTTGTCTTTGTCAGCTTTGATTCTAATCATCAAATCAGGATTAGTATCAAGAACGTCTTTTTGAGTCAGTGAGAGCAGTCTTATTTTGTCCAGAGCATCAGAAGCATTCGATATCAATTCTCTCAGGAAGATTTCTTTGTTTCGGTATAGAGAATTGATAATAAGCTTCATCATACGATTAACTTCTGCTTGGAATGGCTGCTGTATTGCCCTTTTTTTAAATGCCTTTTTCTGAGCCACAGTGAAGTCAGCATGGTTTGTCGTTAGTTCTTCTCTTTCAGTAGCTTGATGATCTGAAACGTAAAAAAAAATATTTAAATCAATTGTAATGTTTCAAATTTTTTTATGAATATGTATCACACATGTAATCCTGAAGGACAAAATTTTTTCCTAATAAAGTGCTACATGTGAACATTTGACTTTAATGATAAGTCAATCTTTTGCACATTACCTGCACTTGTAACTAATAACATGAGGATACTTTTAAAATAATATCAACGTGTGCATTACTTTAAAAAAGTAATGTAAAAAAAATGTTGCAGAATATCTCCTGAATTTTTTATCATCATTAAATATGGTAATAACTTTTACAGTGATCTTACTGTTTTAAAATTATGTTTAGGGATGAACTGAAGATACAATCCCTGACATAAGTGACTTTTCCACAAAATATTGTTAAAATTTAGTCTTTATTTTTTGTTAGAAAGTTAAAATTGTGTATTATGTGTTATTTACAATGATATTCGATAATTTTTTAACGTTTCATTAACAATTTTCATATCATTTATTGTTTAAACAATTGAAAAACAAAAATTTTAG
Organism: Cremastinae sp. B BG-2022a; assembly: GCA_030522605.1. Lineage (NCBI taxonomy): Eukaryota > Metazoa > Arthropoda > Insecta > Hymenoptera > Ichneumonidae > Cremastinae sp. B BG-2022a. The sequence continues at coordinate 62,147 of JAPYYX010000928.1, forward strand.
ACAAAATTGTTTAAACACGGTTATTAACATTTTTTATGTTGACTGATAGTAGAAAAAAAAATCAACAAAACCTCATTATTTTAATTTTTTATTTAATTTTATTTTTTAATCAATTTTTACGTACTTCTAGAGAGGGAAATTCATTATATTATCATATAAGTGGATAATTTCTTAAAAACTATTTAGTACAAGTTGATAAAATTTGGCAGAAAGTTCTTTAATATTTAACCATCTTGAGGAAAATTCACAAGTAACTACTACCGTTTTTTCAATTTTTATAACTTATCATAATTTTGAATATGTACAGAATTCAATTTGGTATAACTTTTAAACAATTTAGCGAATTGAGTTGAAATTTGTACAGAAGTATTTAAATTTTACTATCAGTGAATGGTAGAATCCTCATATTTTTTCCACTGTTTTGAATTATCTCTAGTACATTCTTATTGTCTTATATAGAAAAAAACGAATTATACTTTTGTCTCCAAAATTATACAATTTTCAAGGAAAAAGGAAACCACATTGTTTTCCATTTATCAAAGAGTAATGATTTTCTTGTTTTTTTGAAAATTTCAAAAATATATGAGAAAATAGTAAATCCATTTTGCACTTGTCTCTCTCGCGTCTCCGTCTTGTACTCATATGGGTTAAGCATCACCTTAAGTATATTGCTAATGTATAAATTTTGGAATCTAGTTTCAATTTTACCTGTTCGTGATGCTTCTCGACTTGCACCCAAATCATCTTCCACCTTGCCAACTTCAGCTTCAACCGCTTCATCTTCAGCTCTTGCAAGACCTAAACCATTATTTTATAACATTATAAGTATTGATGTAAATATAAAATTTTTGTATTAAATATGTGTCATACAAATGTATGATGGAGCTTGTATATTTATAGCAATGAATATTGTTTGACAAAAACAAAGAAAAAAAAGCATCTACGCTAAAGGTTTTACAGCAGTTTCAACCAATATTAAAAAAAAGATTCATTACAACAGATCAATTTTTACATAAACGTACTCATGCATTATAGAGAAATAAACAATAAAAATTTTTATTTTTTCTAAATCTAAATAAAAAAAAACTCTATTTGCTTGTGAGTGAGATATTACGAAATTATAATTGGATTTTTTCTGCAATTTTATCCGAAATGGTGTGAAAACCGGCGTGGCTTTTTTTCTACAAAGAGGGAAAGAAAATGAAAAGCAGAAAAACCAAGTAAACGAACGAAAACTTTGAAAGTATAACTTACCGGCTATGAGAAGCAAGCCTAAGGCCAAAAAAGCCACTTTCTTCATCGCTAATATTTTTTATCGACAATATTTGATTTATACTAAGGTACCCTAGCGAGAATTAAAAAAAAACACGCGCCCCGAAACTTCAAAGGACTCGCTCGCTCCTCAATTGAACTCGACACGACGTTGTTTTCTCCAATACTGTTTCACTGACACCTCGTCTCCAGTCCCTATATCTCGTTCGTTGTAATGTTCAATGATCGGAGGAAACGACCAATCGTAGCGAACCACGCATTTCACGTGGACCAATAAGCCCGCTGGCGGTGGAACACTCTTCCAAATGTCGAACTTTCATTGGCTCGTTATTAGTATGCACTCGTATCAGTGAGTGACAAGTTCCAGAATATTCATCACGTAAACGCAAAACGACTCTCCAGTCGCTCCCATGGTAAAATACCAGTTACTATCAGTAGATAAAAAAAAACTTCAGCGCGCTTTGACTAGATGACGTTAGCACATTGATTCATTATCTCTGATAAAACAGGTCTCGTGTGTGAGAGCCAAAAATTTTAAATTATCTTTTACAACACTCTCTACACGAAGTGCTGAAATAAACGTTCCTTTCATTACATTTTTTATTTCATGATATAGATAGTGATTGTAATTTTTCAACAGGTTCAAGCGGAATGCAAGGGATTGAGTTATGTTCCCTTTACTTAGGAGTGGTGAGACAAATTTGATAATGTATGAAGTAATATTTAAGCTTAAACTTACAGTGTTGATACTTTAGAGGGCTTTATGGGAAACCTTTTTTGAAAATGATTCAATTTGTCACTACCAATTATTTTATTTAATATAGTACCTATTCGTTAAATAATGTCTTTATATCCAAACTCGATGCTTGAGGTTTAACATCCTTAGTAATTTGCTCCGTTGCTGTTTCATTCCTTTCCGCATACTCTTTTGCCATTTCAGTCTTTGCCTGATACTCTTTCATTGCTTTGCTGTACAAGTCTTTTTGTGGTACACCGCTCTGTAATTGAATATTTTATTATTATTTATAAGGATCTTATAAACGAAAAATAAGTAATTTTTTTTTACCTTTTCCAAATCTTGGTAAATGTTTATGAACAGCTGAGTGCGTGACGTTTTTTTACTGACCAAACTACAGGCCAGAAATCTTGCATTTTCCTTTTGAAATTTACTGCAAGCGGAAAATTGTTACTGTTATATTGTTACTTGTTTTTTGACAAACAAGCAATTTTTGGATTACTTACGCTCGAATGTTATCTTCTTGGTAAAAGATTTTTCTGATATGTGTTTTTGGAATTGGCCGATCGAAGCAAGGTTCCACTTTGGGAGGAAATGCTTTATAAACATCATACCATAGCGGTTTATCTTCCAGTTTCATAGCTCCTCCTTGGATCAATGATGTTACTCTATTTTATAAAATAAAAAACGATTCGTCAAAAGTACATTTATTTATCCCAGTACCCTAACCTTCATTGAATTTTCGTGTAAACAAATCGTAAGTTTTTGTTTGAAAATGAAAACGATTCAGAATAATAGAAATTTTGTTTCGATTATAAATTAGATTTACCTCGAAAAAATAGTTCCGATTCTTTCTAGTCTACTTTGAGCCATGGTTTTTTCCTAAACGGAAAATAATCCGGCGAACACGTAATGACGTAACGTTGTGTACGTACGACGTACGACCACGTGAGGATAACCTCAAATTTTTGTACAAACACGCTGTCAAGTGTGTGCTCCAAATTTGCCGGTGTTTATGAAAGTTAGTTTTAATGTCAATTCGAAGTAATTATATCACGGTATAAATCATTGAATTTTTGTTCGCAAATAATTGATTTAGAATCAAATTCGAAGTGGATTCGTTATAAAAGTGGAAAACTGCAGTGCAGTATTTGTTGAGGAAATGTCAACGATAGACGAAGAACAGATTCTGGCAATCGGTCGTGTATTGAACGATGAAAATCGTCCTCTGAAGGAAAGATTTCGTGCACTTTTCACACTGAGAAATATCGGCGGTGAAACGTGTATAATGGAGATAAAAAAATGCTTTAAAGATCCATCTGCCTTGTTGAAACATGAATTGGCATATTGTCTCGGACAAATGCAGGATTCCAGGGCTAATCCTGTGCTCATTCAAGTTCTGAAGGACATTGCTCAAGAACCCATGGTTCGTCACGAAGCAGGTAAAAAAAAATTATTTACATTTCTAATAATAATGATAACAATATATGATAAAAATATAAAATTTTTGTGGTAAAAAAGTTTGTTTTTTCTTTTGAATTCTAAGAACTAAACTTATGAATTTAATGTACGCAAAATTATGTTTTTTACCATAGGTGAAGCTTTAGGAGCTATAGGTGATCCGGAAGTAATTCCAATATTGGAAGAATACAGCAAAGATCCAATTGTAGAAGTTGCCGAGACCTGTCAGCTGGCTCTGGAACGAATAAAATGGTTAAACGAATTGAAAAAGAGCTGCAAAGATCTGGCTGAAAATCCTTATTCGTCGGTGGATCCAGCACCACCTGCATCCACAAAAGATGTCTCAAAATTGAAGAAAATCTTGCTCGATGAAAATGCCTCATTGTTTGATCGATACAGAGCAATGTTTGCACTGAGAAATTTAAGAACAGAAGAGAGCGTTCTTGCTCTGTCTGAAGGTTCAAACAAATCCTTTTACATTAATTTTGCACATTTCATATTACCTTCATTTATATTTATTTCAATTAATTGGCTAATTCTGATTTATGTTATTTATTCATATTATTTGTTCTTATTTGTATTTATGAGATTATTTGATTTAAGGTCTCAAAGCTGGAAGTGCTCTCTTCAGACACGAAATTGCATTTGTCCTGGGTCAGCTTCAAGAAAGCATTTCTGTACCGTATCTTCGTGAATCGCTGGAAAATCCAGAGGAAAATGAGATGGTACGACACGAGTGCGCCGAGGCCTTGGGATCCATAGCCCATCCGGATTGTTCAAAAATTCTCAGTGATTACGCGAACGATGAAAAACGCGTCGTACGCGAGAGTTGCGAAATAGCTCTCGACATGTGCGAATATGAAAACAGTCCCGAGTTCCAGTACGCGAATACTTTAACGAAGATATCTACCCATTGAATTATGTTATTTCATTCTATGCTAATGTTACTCGTTTCTAACTACTTTTCGATAAAAAATTTATTGTAATTCTTGTACAAGATAAGAAATTGTATAAAATGTAAATTTAATAATCATAAGATCGTTTATTTTACCCTTCAGAATGTATTTTGCTACAATTTGAATAGACCTTATCGGTTCTTGATATATTATCTATCTGAATATTAATAAGATATTTTATTACTTTTGAATAACAAGAAATAAAACACTGAATTTATTGTTTCTAAAAAAATTGAACAGTATAGGAAGAATATCATATAAAATTATGTCAAGAGGATTCAATTCATTAGAGTTAATGAGATGACATTTGTGGTAAAAAAATGCAGTTGTTTATACGACGTGATAAGAACATACCTCAAAACTTGTAATTTTGAACCCTATGTGATATTTCAAAATTATTGATGGTTTGTGACGTTTTCGAGGTATTCTTGCATGGTCAAAGTTTTACGCCTCAGATTCTTATCGATTGAATGTTCAAAACTTTCAATTCGAAATTTTAATATTTATAAAATTTAAAAACATTTGTAAAAATAATTACCGTGCGTCCTCTTTTTTTCACGCACTTGCTAATAAATTTTTTGAAAATTATCATAGCAGTCAATCGAGACTGTATGTTAAATGTCCAGAATTTTGATAAATGTTTTATAGAATTTTTTTTTTATTTTATGAAAAAATGCTCCTAGCTTTATTTATTTTATTTTTCCTTCTTTCTTTTCTCTTAAATGCAATACAAATTATTTCAACGGTGCGAAACAAGATTAGAACGATTACGAGAAAAATATTACTTATTCTCATAATTTTTATTTTTGTAACTTTCGACTTTTTCTATTCTAATTTTTTTTCGGTACAGTGACAAATAATACTTTTTCCGATTTAAAAAAAATAAAATTTGAAGAGGCATTGCAATCTCTTTTTCCTGTTTCTACCATCTTAAACGTTTCAAAAAATCAAACTGCTAAATGTTTTTTATTATTTTTTAGATTTTTTTTTCCTCGAACTAACGAAACATAACTCGAAGATGACAATGACGGAGCGATATTTCGAGGTCGAATTCCCTGAAATAGCAGTATACGTCCCAAGTAAACCGGCCAAACAGCCTTCGAATCTTATGGCCCAAAAATATTCTAAATGGTCGAAAAAATGTTCGTATCTTACATCGAATTAGACAAATGTCAAGCTACGTAGATTTTTTCCTTATTCATTAAAGACAAACATTGTCCAATAAATTATTCCGAGACATTATTGTCCTCGGAGGGTCGAATGAAAATCCTTCAATGAGACTATTATTTCATCCTTTACTAAGCAACATCGAAATAATTGAATAATTGCCTTTTAATATTCGGTGCCCTGATATTATTCGAAAATGAGAAATACGTGAACATTTTTTTTTATCATTTTAGGTAAATATTTTGATGCGATAAGAGCAGATAAAAGATCAATTATTTGAACGTCTGGACGAAAAAGCAACCAGAAATATTATTTTGAAAGAATATTCTTTAAAAACTTGCTGAGTCACTGGAGGAGTGACTTTTCGAAGCGGTGGTCCCTTTTTCTAGAAAATATAAAAATACACGTGTCATTTACATTGCAACATTTAAAATGGAGGGGGGAAATTCTCTCTCGCTCTACCCACTATTTTGTTTACTTTTTCTATCTCTTTGAGAAATGTTCGAAGAGAAGAGAAACGATGAAAAAGTCGAGTCATCCAAACGCCCCGAAATAAATGCTGTATCATGGCACCCTGTAATTATCCCAATTAATAAACAAATAAATGAATACTATAATTTTAATCCTTACATTGACAGACAAGAACGGGATCATCGATATCAATTATCTAATCAAAAACGCATCTGTAAGTTCCTAATAAAAATTGAAGGAAATATTAACGACGAAAAGAAAAAAGGAAACGATTTTTTATCGAAAAAAAATTAATTTTAATAATGTTTCAATTTTTCAATTTAGAATGGACTGCAGGTACAATCCCTGACAAAAGTGACTTTACGATCAGAATTGTCAGTCTTTGTTTTTCTGTTAGAAAGTTGACATTTTTTATCGTGATGTTTACAATTATATTCAAAGGGTTCTTAATGTTTAATTAACAATTTTCATGTTATTTATTATTTAAACAATTCAAAAACAAACACTTTACACAAAATTGTTTAGACATAAAAGTGTATTAACATTATTTATCTGTATTGATAATAGAAAAAAATTACCGATAAAAACTTGATAGTTTTAATGAGTTTTTATGTATACTGCTAGAGAGGAAAATTTGTTTTGTTGTCATAAGTGGATAATTTAGAAGAAAAAAATTTACAAGAAACTGATATCATTTTTTCGATATTTATATTTTATTATAATTTCGTTTTCGATGAATGTGCATACGAATGTGTATAATATTCAATTTCATTATAATTTTCAAACGATTCAGTGAAATGAGTTGACATTTGCACAGAATCATCAAAGTTCTATCGTCAGTGACTGGTCAAATTTTCAGATCTTTACCACCGTTTCGAGATATCTTCACTACACCCTTAAGAATGTATAGGCCGTACAATCCCTGACAAAAGTGACTTTTCCGTAATGAATTGTTAAAATTTAACCTTTGTTTCTTTGTTAGAAAATTAAAATTTTGTATTACTTTATTTATAATGATACTCGATACTTTGCTAACGTTTTATCAACAATCATCATATTATTTATTGTTTAAACAATGAAAAAACAAAAGTGCCAAACCAACTTGTTTAAAGTTAGTTTTTAACATTGTTTATATGTGCCAATTGTAGAAAATAATAATTTTGAATAATTGTTAAAAGGCAAAACCGTGAATTTTCCATCAGAGACAACGTTAAATTCGAACGACTTGAGAGTTAAATATCTTTTGAACCATTCAGTCCATAATTTTTAAATTTGGTAAAGAATTTTTAAACATTCACAAATAATGTGCCAAAATTTCAGCAATTTTTTATGATTTTTTAAAAAGGGTCTGTACATCCTTAAGGATTTTCGGTACATAACCGACTATGATCAGAATATGATAAAATTTTGTCAAGATGTTCTTCAACATAAAATACGCGAACATTTTTTTTTCAAAATTTTATATTATAATAGTTTTCGATCTATCGAAAGAGAAAATTGTCCAATTTCTATGAATATAGTTATAGACTTCATGTATAAAAACGGAAATGTTTTCTTTAATAACTCAATATCTACGTAGACGAATCTTTTTTCGGAATTTATATCCGTTTATTTAATGATAACGAACATTGTTTTCATTTTTTATTCAATTCTGATAATTTTTCGATTCCCTATCTCTTTTACGTGTTGATTTTTCTTGAATTTCATGACAACTGTACCGAAACCCCTTAAGGAGGTTGGACACCCAGTCAGCCATTCCCAATGTTAAAATCATAGGAAATTGAAAAATGGTAAGAATTTTATAACATTTGGTG